>SNQJ01S0212391.1:15831-27299 GCA_010110895.2 Picea sitchensis | reverse complement strand
AAAAAGGAGGAGATTCCAAATGTGAATTGTGTTGTCAGGTTTCATGACTTTTTATTTGGCCATGTTTTTATTCTTACTATCAACAATTTCATATATATATTCTTACTAGCATTATTATCCTCCACTGATATTATGAACTGGAAATGCATTCATAATTGTTTTTTCTAAACTGAAATGTTGTGGATTTGAAATCGTAGGAATACAAGGTGAGAAGGGTTGACTGAATGCTGAGAGGAGATCCATACATCTAGATGAGTCAGGTAAGTACCAAAATTCTGACTCTATCCACGCTCAGGCCACTATGTTTTGGCCCTTGTTCCCACTGATATAATGATAATAGGGAATATTTTAGACTTAAGATCTTCACAATATAGTTATATTCTCAAAAGGAAGTCTCTAAAATTTAATGACTAGGATTACCATTGTTAATTTATGCAGAGATGTTTATTTGTTTAATTAGGATTACCTATCAAATGGAGAGATGTTTATTTGTTATATTTAGGTCACTTTGTCAAAGACGGGAATGGTTATAGTGAGTGTCGCTCTTGCGACGAAAACATATTAGCGTCACTCTTGGGACGAAAACACAGAAGAAAGTTTGCTTCCATCGATAGAGCGAAAAATACGGGGTGTATTTAAATCAAAATTGAAAATTTGAACTTTTTCTATTGATTTTTGCGATGAAATATTACTTTCGTCGCAATATTTTCAATATGTAGTAGTGTGTTAAGCACATGTTAATAATCTGTATTCATTTCGTTCTTCTCATAAAATCTGGATCACCAAAAGAAACTTATCTCAGCGAAGGTCATCAAGTGGTTGGCCTTGCCGAAAAAGCCACACCCGCAACCATACACCATCGGATGGCTCCGCCAAGGAAGCGAACTTTGTGTCAACCAATAGTGTCGTCTGTCCTATGACATCAAGCCCTTCAAAGATGATGTATTATGTGATGTTTCTCCCCTTGAAGTTTGTGATGTTATTTTGGGCCAACCTCATTTATGGAAATGTCATGTTTTATATGAGTCTAGGCATCACAGTGTTATTATTACCTTGGACTTGAAATTTTACCAAGGTATTCCCACCTACTTCCATTTCCTTCATCTTTGCAAAGCGATGCAGGAAGGTCATCTCTCAGAATGGGAAGTTTGTCTTCTTCGTGATTTTCTCTCAAGGTGAGCAGAAGGTTGCAGACACATCCATGACATCCATGGTCAAACTCTCTATGCAACAGAAGAAAGTGGATAAGTTCATGGAATAATACAAAGACATATTCTCCTCGCCCACTGGGGTACCTCTACATTTCTAGGTCAATCATTCGATCGATCTGACCCTCGATGCATCGCTACCAATGGGATAGTTTATTTCTAGTTTCTATTCGAAAACAAGGATATCAAGTGTTAGATCAAAGAACTACTCCAAACAGGGCACATCTGACCCAACTCATCACCACGTGGAATCCCAATCATGCTTGTGCAGAAGAAAGATGAGACCTGACAACTTTGCATCGATTACTAGGCCCTAAATAAAATCATAGTCAGGAATCAGTACATGATTCCCTAAATTGATGATCTCCTTGACTAGATCAAGGGGGGAAAATACTTCAGTAAGATTGATATGAATTATGGATACCATCAGATCCCAATAGAGAAAACAGATGTATGGAAAATTGTCTTTAAGTCCAAAGAAGGTATTTTTGAATGGTTGGTCATGCCCTTTGGTTTGACGGATGCCCCAACAACTTTCATGGGGATGATGGACGATATATTGCATCCTTTCACCAATTATTTTGTGGTGGTGTATCTGGATGACATCCTCATCTACAACAAGAATTGGGTAGAACACTTGCATCATATTGAGCAGGTTCTGCACACTCTACAATAACACAAGCTATATGCAAATTTGGAAAAATGGTCCTTCAACATGGACAAGGTCCAATACACGGGATACATTGTTGATGAGCATGGGGTGCATGTGGATCCAACCAAGATCTAGGTAATTCATGATTGGCCAACCCCAACCACACTCACTGAGCTTCAAAGTTTTTTAGTCCTTGCCAATTTATATTGCAGGTTCATGTTGGGATTCTCCCATATTGAATGGGCTCTTAGCCAAGTGACTAGGGGTGGTCGTAAGGAAAATTTCATGTGGGGCTTGTCACAACAACATGCGTTCGATGATTTGAAGCAGCACTTGTGCTCAGCTCCAATGCTCTCATTACCCGACCTGCAACAACCCTTTGAGATCACCACAGATGATTTAGACTATGTTGTGGGAGTAGTTCTCACTCAACATGGACACCCTATGGCCTATCATAGTGAGACACTATCAGATGTTGTTTGTAAGTACCCTACTTACAAAAAATAAATGTACTCCATTATGCAAGCCTACCGTCGGTGGAGGCATTACATTCTAAGGAAAGAGAAAATCATCCACACTGATCATAATCCACTGTAGTTCATGCAGACACAAGGGAAATTGTAGAATGAACACCATCAGAAGTGGTCCATATACTTGCAACAATTCCATCTCAACATCAATTATAAGACAAGAAACATTAACCGTGTTTTTTATTGCCTCAACCGCCCTCCAGTTGCAGCACTCACCATGGTGCTAGACTCCTACGACCACAAGACCTCCAGATGGCCCCAACTCTATGAGAGAGATCCTGACTTCTCCGCCACCTACCAAAAGCTGGGGAAACCATAAATATCACTGATTTCCATATTTAGGATGGGATGTCGTGCCATTTGAACCATCTATGTGTTCCATCAAATGAGTGAGAGAAACTAATTTTGAGAATCCCACTACAGTCACGTGGTAGGACACTTCGACATCAAAAAGATAGTGGCAATGTTGCAACAACAATTATTTTCATTGAAACTTCGACAATATGTCATCAAGTATATCAGGTCCTCCACTTCCTATGTCATCTCCAAACAAGCCATAAAGAAACAAGAGATGTACATCCCTCTTCCTACTCCTGAAAGGCCCTAGGAATCCATCTCGATGGACTACATGTTGGGCCTTCCATCAACCAAGTGGGGAAATGACTATGTTTTTGTGGTGGTTGATCATTTTTCTAAAATTGAAATTCTGGCCTTCTGGAAGAAGAGTATCACAACAGAGGCCACTGCCAAGCTCTTGTTCGAATGAGTGTGGGTGCATTCTGGGATACCACAAACCATCGTCTCATATTGAGACATTCTGTTTCTCAGCACATTTGGGTCTATCCTTTGGTCATTGTTGGACACCAAGCTCATGAAATCCACTGCCTTCCACCCACAAACGGATGGCCAAACTGAGGTCGTCAATGAGATGATCGTGCATATCCTACGCATGTACAATTCCAAGAATCCCCGCACATGGGATGAGATTCTTCCCTATGTTTAGCACAGCTACAACAAAGACATACATAGCTCAGCCATCCATAACCCCTTTTAGGTGGGGTTGGGATTTCAACCATTGGGTGCCATGGATGTTGCACTACCCCTTGCAACCACCTAGGCATACTCATCCCATGCTCAAACTAAATCTGACAAAGCTACCCAGTTCATTGAGCGAATCCAGAACATCCGCCAACAGGTTCATGATATTTTACAAAAGTCCAATTCCAAGTACAAGCAGCACCATGATCAACACTAGGTGCCACACATGTTTCAGGTGGGAGATAAAGTTTGGTTTCACTTGCAGAAAGAATGCCTTATGGGTCCCCATTGGAAGATTTTTCCACTCTGCTATGGACCTTACACCATCACCAAGGTTGTGGGTGAGAATGATTTTGAACTCAACATTCCCCCCTTCCTTAGCTTTCATTCATTATTTAATGTGGACTTCCTTTGGCCATATTTTCCACCACTATTGGACACCTCATAGATAGAAGAAAAATTGACACCCACAGATCTCAACCCTGACTGCATGTAACATGAATCCACTGATCAGATCATGAAAACATGGATCAAGGGCACTCGCCAACAGAGGATCCAGCTTTATCAGGTTGTCAAAGTAGGTTATCTCCTGCACTAGGGCAAGTGGCTCACCCGGGGCCAAATTCAACAGAAATTTCCTCTTCTGATGGGGGAACTCAATGCAATGGAGACCATTGCTTCCTAAGGGTGGAGTATTGATCTAGGTGGATATCAGTGGCCACCCACCTATTCCAACTATCCCACTTATAGATTTCATCTTGGGAGTTTCAGTTTTCATATTGGCATTTTTTTTCCTAGTTTTTGGGTCCTAAACTTCCTGGGTCGTTTTAAGGCCTTAAACAACATTTTTAGGGATCTCCATGGTCAAACCATAGATGAAGTTAGATTTTGACAGCGTAATGTGTATTCCTTAGATAAAACTTTCCAACGGGTTATCGTGCACCTAAAATGGAGATCGTATGCAAAAGTTATGACCTCGGGAAGTTGATTACTAACTTACACCAACAGACCCCACATGACTTTTCATGCTTCATCTCCTCGGGTTAGGTTTTTGGATGTCTAGGGTTTTAGAATTCATGTTTGATGTAAAAATTCCTTTGGAGCCTCATTGTATTCATCTTCTTACGAATGAGTGCAACCGTCATATCTTTTCTTAGAGATAAGCTACCACCATTCTAGCAAGATTGTTTCAGTTTGCACTTTACAGTTTCAACATATTTATTTATTAATAGAAGAAAAGTTTTTTTGTATCTCTATTGTTGTTCATTGAATCTCTATGTTAATAATATTGATCTATGTTCATTTTGTTCTACTCATAGAATCCAAATCAAAGTTGGTGTGGCAGATACCATCGTGATGAATCTAAGATCTATGGTGGTGAGGTGGTCCTCTATTTGTGAAGTGGACGTTGTCATCCATCTATCTCTCGATACTCTATGTCTACAACCTAAGGACCTCGAGACATCATATTCTTAGTTATACCTAAGAAATGGGGGTAACATCTAACTCCTACTTGGGGACATGTACTCATTGTAGAGTGCATGAGAACCTCAACATCTCCTAGTTATACATGTGCCTACATTAAAACATAAAACCGTGAAATATAGGGTGGTTCTACTCACCCTTTTTCCATATAATCAAAATTAGAATTTCAAAATTGACAACTAATCTAGAAAATAAAAAATTTCACATGTTTAAAGAAAATTTATGTAATATGATGAAAACAATATGCAAGTAGAGAAAAATGAAACATGAGATGCAACTAACCTACTATGAGAAATCGAGTTGTAAATGCAAGAAAACAATATGACCTACCTACTTTCCTGGGGCCCTGAATATTAGGTCCTAAAAATGTCAGGTGAAGTCGTATAACTAGAGTAACCACCTGCTTAGAATTTCATCAAGGTATCTCCCCCTGTGCATTATCATGTAGTACAAGAAACATAAGTCAAGCATAAAATAGTCATAAGAATAAGTAAGCATGTAATTAATCATAGAAAGAAACTCATGGAGATGGGTGGGCAGGAAAAAAACATGTTGGAGAGAATGGCCACAATCCTGATCAATCCATATTTAAATCGGGCTACCATGTATAGGTGATGACTTGTCTTCATCCTCACTTAGAATATCACTACTCCATGAAGGTTGAGAAAATATAAGAGATCCAAAGAAAACCTTATTATTTTCTAGAGAAGAGGAAACAAGATAAGGGACGAGCTTAGGTCCTAAGAAGGACTCTTTTCCCACACCGAAAATATGTTTCTACTTCATCTGCAAATATTTCTGAAGGGCCCCATGATGAAAACATTGATGCTTTGTGGTGTGAGTCTTTGACTGCTTTGGAATGACCACATACTGGTATCCGTCTAAATTTGGGGGCGAAGGCGGTTGAAAGTTTTCATAGAACAAATATGTATCCCCAAAACGATATGCATCTCAATTCCCAAAGGATGACTTAAGGTTACTCTGAGTATGTTGCGACAAGTCATCCTCGAATGGACGAAAAAAAATTGTAACCATATCATTATCAGGCTGCCAAACATCTGAATCACATATGCATGAAGACCAGTCCTCTAAAGAAGAAAACTCAAACTCCTTTGCTTGAGAGCTACCTTCAATGTCATAGATGGGATCTCCATAAAAAATAATGCAACCCACACCCCATCTACATTTCCCAACATGTATGAAATCATCAATATGTTGATCAACCATGTCAAAAGGGTCTTCCACAAGATCATTCATGCCACTTATGTTGATCATTTATTCATATTCATGTGCAAGAGTAAAGTGAGGCATGATAACTTCAACTTCATCAAGCAAGATAATGGACACTGATGTCTCATCTAGGTCTTCATCATTGAGATCTTCTTGACAACTTTCTTCATGGATCTATTCTTCCAACACTTTTTCTATAGTGCATGGATGATACTCTTCTTCAATTTTCCATTTCTCATTTATTGTCTCGTTCTCCACAGGAAAACCTTCTCTGTAAAGAGTGTCTTTGAGATCTGGGAAAGTATCTTGCAAATTCTGAGTAGTTGGCCAAAAATTCCTGAGAAAGTCTTCAATGAGATTTGTAGAAGATGGGATACTTTTCAGATCACATGAGTGTGCAAGCCAACTCCTTTGACTTGATTCCAAAGAAGATACAAAAATTTTCATCAGCACATCTTCATGTAGCACATTTAAGCTTGAAGCATACTTCATATAATTAATGGCGTGGGTGACTGCTAGTGATAGATCAACATTAAATTTAGGGCAACTTTCCCTCCACTCCGAAGATAAAAGATTTGGATATCCAGGGATATTATGAACATCAATAGAAGGGTACACCTTATGGAATGCCCATGGTAAGTATCGTGACACTATGGTTCCATTACTTATGGTAATACCTCAATGGAGTCACTAGATGAACTTTATGAAAATCTCATCAAAATGAAAAATGGAACTTCCCTCAAATGGATTCGCCAGGCAAGCTAGGGATAACGACTTTGGGATGGAAGCTTGACAAAGTGTCGTTAGGGAACAAAAGAGGATTCAAAATTGATCTGGATTATTTTCGGCACGAAATGAGAGAGAAGATATAATAAAGAAATGCATAGAGATATCTCAGATATCCAATAATATAACATAAATGTATAAGATATGCAACCATAAACACAGAGATACAATAATACACAATTTTCTATTAATGAGCGAAAATGTACAAAGACTGTAAAAATACAGAGTGAAAGACTCGCTAGAATGGTGGAAACTTATCTCTGAGAAGGGATGTGTCTGCTACTCTCATTCGCAAGAAGATCACTTTAAAATGAGGCTCCAAAGGCATTTTTATCATAAATAAAATCCAAAACCCTAACCCTAAAAGATGAAAAGCCAATTGTTTTGTGGACCCCGTTTTGGGTAGTTTGGTGTATCAACTTCTCAGGGGTGTAACTTTGGCATACGATCTCTGTTTGGGGTGCACGATATCTCGTTAGAAAGGTATCGTCGAGGAGATTTATTTAGGGGGATCAATTAGATCTTTTGGCTATCATTGAGAAGCTTGATCCCAAAAAACCTTCATTTAGGCCCTCAAAATGGCCCTGGTATTTAAAAACTGCTAAAAATAGTAAATTACCAAAATTGCTAGAAAAACTGATTTGAGCCAATTGGAAAAGATGGGTGGCCACCGATATCCACTTGGATCAATCCTCCCTCATTAGGAAGAAATGGTATCCATTGCGTTGAGTTCCCGGGGGAGAGGGAAAAGCGTTTGTTGAATTTGCATCTTGATGAGTTGTTTGCCTTGTTGGATAAGTTATGTTGCTTAGCTTGTTGAAGGTTGTCACAAACATGTGGCTAGAAGGGTTGGACATTTTTAACCAGTATAGCTACATGAGATGCTTGTGTACAAAAGGAATATTTATACTTTGTTGCAACCTTGTCTACCTGCTTCTGTTGGATAGAAGGTGGTTGTGCCGAGGCTGTAGTGGTTGCAGTATCCTTTTGTTCACCTTTTGAACAGATTGTGAAGAAGTTGAATGAAAGTATGTTATTTATCCCATGCAATAAATTATTAGTGCCTTTCCAAATGGGTTATGAAGTCCTCTTTTAATAGGTTATATATACTCTCTCCCTAGGGGTGTGAACCCTTTTACTCCCTAGGTCAAGTAAAATCTAACAAGGTAAATCTAGGAGGGTGTATGCCCTTTTACTCCATTTAGCAACCTTTGCAATAACTTCTTTCACAAACAATGATAAAAATTGGTGGAGGGTGAATGATATTATACTCCTCCAAGTATGTAGCCAACAAAATCCACGGAACAAGAATTAAAACTAACAATATGTAGATTTTTCTTACCAATTCCAAAAAATGCCAAGACAAACCCTAGTTACCAAGTATTTTTCATCACCAAAGCAAGAGAAAGAACCTCCAAGAGATAGTGCACCACTTCACTCCACAATAAAAGAGATAATGCATAGCACAAGACAGAGAGAGAAGATGAATTTTCCCAAGAGGGGAGCAAATTTTAGCCAAGAATCCTCTCAAAGATGGGACATTTATGATAAAATGACAAGAGTTTGATCTCTATTGATACAAATCCTCCTAAAAGTGTTCGTCCACTTAACTTATGATAAACCACAAAATAAGGGGTCAATAAACCTTATTTTTCCCCTTCACATTATAAATTCAAATTTAACCCTAAAAATGCACATAAGAAACCCTAAATATGACGTCAACCCTCTCTAGAGTGGCGTTTTGACACTTCTAGCAAATCGTTTGAGCATGGAGGTGAAATGAAGGGCCTCCAAAAGAGTCCCTATCATGCACTAGGGTCTCCTCCATTAATTCAAGGCCTCTCTCCATCAAAAGGTGACAAGTGTCAAGCCAACACGACCACAAACCAAACCCTATCCCTCAAGAAGAAGTCAACCCCTCCAAATGTGATGTTTTGACCTCCAAAGGAAAAACATTGGGCTTGTAGAGGATAGGTGAGTTTATCCAAGAGGTCTCTCAAGACTCCACAAGCTACCGTCATCATCTGGTGTGCGGGCCATGGTATCCAATCTATGGGATTCATGCCCCAAGGAAGCCCAAGCTAGGCTTGTTCCTCCAAAACTCTCCACCAAGCAAGGTACTGCAAAGACAATGAATACACCCTCCAAGGATATCAAGTCAAAAGTATCATGATAAGTAAATCAAATCAATAAAAGAGTCATCCAAGAATGTGCATAAAAAAACACCTCATCAAATTAAACAAGTGCTCAAAGACCCTGTGCAACTTGCTAAGGTTAGGTATGGGAAGGTTGACAAAGCGACCTATTGGGTTAATCATTCCCTAAGTAAATGAGTGTTTCCCAAGTGGACCCCCCTCTAAGTCATGTGGAGAAGATGAAGTGGATGGGGGAAATACTTTTGGGCACGGGGTTCATGACATATAAGGGATTGTAGTGTCTCATTCATGGGTGCCTTTGTAGAGGGTGTGTTGCATCTTCATTTTCAATGCATCCTTTTTCCAAGCCCATATAATGCCATTAATTAATTAAGGTCCAAAATAAATGGGTACTCCCTATGGGATAACATATAGCTTGGGGGACAGTACCACAATGCCACTTGAAGGGAGAGGTACACAAATTTCCATGGGGGTAAAGTCTAGCTTGTAACACACTTATGTAGATCCCTCAACAAGTGGGGAATTTATATATATGTGTTTTCTTTTGTCTTCTGGAAGAAAACTAGTGTGGAAGATACCATCGTGATGAATCTGATATCTATGGTGGTGAGGCGGGCCTATGTTTTTTTAAGTGGACGATGTCATCCATCTGTCTCTATTTTTTACATGTCTGCAACTTGAGGTCATCGATACATCATGTCCTTAGTTATCCCTAGGAAATGGGGATAACATATGGCTCCTACTTGGGGACATGTACTCGTCGTAGAGTGCATGAGAACCTCAACATATCCTGGTTAGATCTGTGCCTACACTGAAACATTTAATCGTGAAATCTAGGGTGGCTCTACTCACCCTTTGTCCATATAATCAAAATCTAAATTTCAAAATTGACAACTAATTTAGAAAAGAAAATTTCGCACCTTTTTTAATAAAACCTCCAAATTGAATTTGTAATATAATGGAAGCAATATGCAAGTAGATAAAAATGAAACATGAGATGTAGCTAAACTACTATGAGCAATCAAGATGTAAATGTTGTTCAACAACACAGGTATTCCAATAGAGGAAGAACACCTTCAGTAACCACTCACGTAACCAGATCAAAGATCAACACACCGATGTTTTCACGTGGTAAAACCCCTATGGGGAAACATCTACAACCCCAACCAATGCGACCACTTGGAGCAGTTTATTAATGAAAAGAAAACAATTACAGAGAGATTTTACAAGAGAGTTTCTCACAATCGATCATCGGCAAATGACCCTCCATGTTCTTTAAATAGAGATCATGGACCAATAGGGTGTTAATCCATGGATCAATGGTTGTTAAGATCAAGGAGAGTATGAACCATCAGATCACTCTATGTCGGGAACATATCGTGACCATCGGATTTCCTAACTATAAATGCATACTAATGCATACTAAAGAAACACATTAGAAAACACACTTTTACCTAACGACACAATAGACCAAGTAGATCTTACTAACTCCTAAGTTTCTAAATATCATAACATCCCCCCTTAAGAACAACTTGGGATAGGATTGAAGGATTTACAATAGTGACACAATAGGAGAAGGAAGGAGGTATTAGAGCCTATCCTCCCTCAATGAAAACTTCCTAAACTCCTAACATAGATCAAAGCTTGGAAAACTTCGCTTCTGTAAGAGACTTTGTGAAAATGTATGCAACTTGATCTTTTGTAGGGAAAAAGAGCACTTAAATAACTTGATCATGAATGAGCTTTCTGATGAAGTGCATGTGTAGCTCGATGTGTTTGCTATGTTGATGTTGAACTGGGTCTTTGGCGAGCTTGATGGCACTTTGATTGTCACACCAAAGGTTGGTCGGATGTTGGTGCTGGAATCCAAACTCTGAAAGGATCTGTCAAAGCCACAAGAATTTTTGACTTGCATTTATCGTTGTTCAGTACTCTACTTCTACTGAAGAAAGTGCAATAGCATATTGTTTCTTACAAGCCCAAGTGAAAAGTTCTGAACCAAGGCTGAAAACATAACCTGCAGTAGACTTCCGATCATCAGGGTCATCGGCCCAATCTGAATCAATGAAACCAACAAATAAAGGAGTCCCCCTGAACTGTAATGTATCCCGAACTGAACTGTACCACGAACATAGTGAAGTATCATTTTAGCTGCTTTCCAGTGGCTTTCATGGGGTGTTTGCATATATCGGGAAACAAGACCAACATCAAAGGAAAGATCAGGACGAGTATGAGTCAAGTATAAGAGGCTACTAACTAATTGACGGTACAGGGTGGCATCAACTTCAAAAGAAGTACAGGTGGCATAAATCTTGACTCCAGACTAGAAGGGAGAAGGAGTTGGTTTACAATAGTCCATGTGAAAGCGACGAAGGAGGTCACA
>SNQJ01S0212391.1:0-15821 GCA_010110895.2 Picea sitchensis | reverse complement strand
CGGATCAATGGTCGTTAAGATCGAGGAGAGTATGAACCGTCGGATCACTCTATGTCGGGAACATATCATGACCGTCGGATTTCCTAACTACAAATTCATACTAATGCATACTAAAGAAACACACTAGAAAACCCACTTTTATCTAACCACACAATAGACCAAGTAGATCTTACTAACTCCTAAGTGTCTAAATATCCTAACAAATGCAATAAATAAATATGACCTACCTACTTACTTGGGGCCGTGGGGACCTAAAGATAAGGCCCTAAAAATGTCAGGTGGATTCATATAACTAGTGTAACCACCTGATTAGCATTTCATCAAGGTATCTCCCCCTTTGATTAATAATGTCGTACAACAAAGATAATTCAAGCATAAAATAGTCATAAGAATAAATAAGAATGTAATTAATCATAGAAAGCAACTCATGGAGATGGGTGGGAGGGAAAAAATCCTACTGGAGAGAATGTCTACAAGAATGATCAATCCATCTCTAAATCGGGCTACAATGTATAGGCGATGACTCATCTTCATCCTCACTTAGAATATCACTTGTCCCTGAAGGCTGAGAAAAGATAAGAGATCCAAAGAAAACCTTATGATTTACAAGAGAAGAGGAAACATGATAAGGGACAACCTCATGTCCTAAGAAGGACTCTTTTTCCACACCAAAAAGAAGTTTCTTCTTCATTTGCAAATATTTCCGAAGGGCCTCATGATGAAAACACCTATGTTCGATTGTGTAAGTCTTTGAATGCTCTGGAATGACCACATACTAGTATCCGTCTAAATTCAGGGGTGAAGGTGGCTGACATTTTTCATAGAACAAATATGTATCCCCAAAAGGATATGCATCACAACTCCTAAAGGATGACTGAAGATCATCCTAAGTATTTTGCGACAAGTCATCCTCAAATGGATGGAACAAATATGTAACCATATTATTATCAGGCTTCTGAACATCTGGATCACATACGCATGAAGACCAGTCCTCTGACGACGACAACTCAAACTCCTTCGCTTTAGAGCTACCTTAAATGTTCTAGATATGATCTCCATACAAAATAAGGCAACCCACGCCCCATCTATGTCCCCCAACATGTATGAAATCATCAATATGTTGATCAACCATGTCAGAAGGGTCTTCCACAAGATCATATGCATCACTTATGTTGATCATTTCTTCATCTTCATGTGCAGGAGGAAAGTGAGGCATGATAACTTCACCTTCATCAAGCAAGATAATGGACATTGATGTCTCATCTAGGTCTTCATAATTGATATCTTCTTGAAAACTTTCTTCATGTATCTATTCGTCCAACACTTTTTTTGTAGTGGGTGGATGATACTCTTCTTCAGTTTTCCATTCCTCACTTATTGTCTCGTTATCCACTGAAAAACCTTCTCTGTAAAGAACTTCTTTGAGCTCTTGGAAAGTATCTTGCAAATTCTAAGTAGTTGGCCGACAAAGCTTGAAAAATTATTCAATGAGCTTTGTAGAAGATGGGATACTTTTCAGATCATATGAGTGTGCAAACCATCTCCTTTGACTTGATTCCAAAGAAGATACAAAAATATTCATCAACACATCTTCATGTAGCACATTTAAGCTTGAAGCATACTTCATATAATTCATGACATGAGTGACTGCTAGAGCTAGATCACCATTATATTTAGGGCAACTTGCCCTCCACTCCAAAGAGCAAAGATTTGGATATCCAAGGATATTCCAAACATCAATAGAAGGGTACACCTTATGGAATTCTCATTGTAAGACTTTTGATTCCATGGCTCCATTACATAGGGTAATACCTCAATGGAGTCGTCGGATGAACTTTATGAAAATATCATCAAAATGGAAAAGGAAACTTCCCTCAAATGGAGTCACCATGAAATATAGGGATAAGGGATTTGGGATGGAAACTTGCCAAAGTGTCATTAGGGGATGAAAGAGGATTCAAAATCCTCCCTAGCAATGGCACCAAAATGTTATCACGCAAATTGTAGGTTTAGAAAAGCCCGACCCAATCCACAAGATGATTATAATTATGGGAGAGTATATCCATTGTCACCTTAGATACGCCCCCTCGCTTTAGTGAAGGAAAAATACTACACAAGGGGGGAATCCTGGGTGACCCTAGGGTGATTGAGACGGAGGATGGAGATATGATAAGTGAAACCCCTATAGGTCAATGATAAAGATTATGGAAGGCTTGAAAATGAGTCGTGTAGAATGACACACAGTTTCCAAGTGATAGATACCTGGAAAACACAATGTTAGCCCTACCCGCAACAAGACAAATAATGGATATATAATCCTTTAAAACAAGGGGAAAAGGAAAGAAACATTGATGTCCCAAATTTGCAGCAGTTATATAAATATATATCAGCAACATCAAATGACAATGGCTGCAAATTCAAGCATCCAAAATCTAGTACAAGATATCATAAATAAAGCTAGCAAATACTAGTCTAACTTCCAATGATTAAAGTGAGATTTTGATGGTGATTATGGTTGTTTATTATATGTTATAAACAAGTTATTATGACAGCCAAGTGGATGTAACAAACAATTTTTACAGCAGAAAAATACAACCACACAAATTAATAGGTAATCCTTCAAAAAGATAGACAATGAGCAGTAGAACAATAATAGACATTTACAAGTAAATTTCAGCGGTTGGTAAGTGTGTAACAAGTAAAAGAGTTTTTTGTATCCCTAATTGTTGTATCTTTAAGTTTATAACAACAACAAAATTATTGGCCTAAAGAGGATGCCCTTAGGGCATAAGCAAGATTATAACACTAAGAAAATATTCCAACCTAAACAAATTCAATATCTCGAAAAATCATGCATTCCAATGCAAGCATTTTATTTCTCCAAAGAAATAAATGATTAGTGCCTTGCCAAATGGGTTATGGAGTCCTCTTGTAATAGGTTAGATCTAATTTCTCCCTAGGGGTGTAAACCCGTTTACTCCATAGGGAAAGTAAAATCTAACAAGGTAAATCTAGGAAGGTGTAATCCCTTTTACTCCTCCTAGCAACCTTTGCAATAGCTTCTTTAACAAACAATGATAAAACTGTTGAAATTTTGTTGGTTACGTTAACATTAGATTTACCATAGAAATTTGAACTTCTTTTGCATGCTCATTTCACCATAGGCGATGTTGCATCATCACCACCCAACCATAGGCACCTACTTGTGCCACCCCTAAGCATAACATATACATCATGGGAAACCCTTCTACAAAAGGGGAGAAAACCTAACAACCTTCTTATAGAGAATATCCTTTCCAAGACAAAATGCCCAAGAACAAGATCTATCCACTAGAGCAAACCAACAAGAAAGAATCCAACAACATAAATTCAACACACCCTAGCCAAAGTGTTAGGGTGTCTAGCCTCCTTATGTCGACCCCCCTTCTCCCCTCGGGGCTGCGCGATCTCTTGGTCTAGGATCATTCAAATCAAGGAGTCAGATCGACTCTTCGAGCCTTTATTAGACCCAAATAAATCTACACAGGTCCCCTTTCCTTCAAAGTGTAGATTCTGGCAAACCCGCAGGATCTATCCTAGCCTCCTCGAAGATTTTAAATAACAGATACTAGCTCCCCTCTCTAGGTCCTTTTCTTCATATGACCTCGGGCTATGACCTCATGTAAACATGTGATTGTGGAGCGACCAAAAGTGGTTTGAGACCACTCTTATTTTCTCCCCATAATTCACTATCAACCGCTACATGTCCCTTTAGCAATATCGTGGTTTCGATCGCAGCCCACTCTAGGATTTTTAAAATCCGAACACTTTATGTCCCCGCAATCAAGCACTACCATCGATCTTCTGACCTCAGTGTTGTCTCATGATCAACAACTGAGATCTGCTTCCTTCCCTTGTTTCTCTCCAGAGCACGCTCTCCTAGATCTCTATGATCTATCGACGCGTGTCCCTTTCAAATCAACGATCATGATTGATTTCACCCTTCGGGCTTCAGGAGTTTCAACTCTCAACTCTTGATCCCTCCGAAATAGATATCTTCTGAAGTGGAAGATCTGCTGACACATATCCCTAGAAAACGGACGACTTAGAAGAACTGCGGCTCTCTGGCCTTTGGGAGTTCTTGTTCAACACATCCCTTTCTTTTGGAGTGATTTTCTCCTAAATAGCAGATATTCTTCCACGTGTCCTACTCAAATCGGTGGCTCTATCCCGCTTCGAGACTTCGACACCTTCACCTTTCACCTTCCTCCGGAGTGTTCTGTACCCAGGGTTCTATATCTGGCACCACACGTCCACCTAAAATCAACAACTTTGGGAATTCGGCCTTCGAAAATCTCAACTTCCCCATGCTTTGTTTCTCCCAGAGCATTTTATCCATATTCCATGATCTAACGACGCGTGTCCTCCCACAGATCGATAGTTCCTAGCTATTTCGGCTATTTGGAATTCAGGAGTTTCAACACTCCACCTTCTCTTTCTCCTAGAACTCATGTTTCATCGATGCGTGTCCTTCTAGATCTGACAGTCCAGATTTACTTTGGTTCTTCGGGGTTGGGGATTTTCAAAATCCTACCCACTCGTTCCTCCCGGAATGCTTTCACCCGAAGACAACGTATTTTCGCCACACGTTCCTCTGGATCTGATGGTCCAGATTCCTTTCAAATCTTCGGGGTTTGGGAGTTTCAACTCCTGCACACTCGTTCCTCCCAGAGTGATTTCACCTAAAGACTCATATTTTTTCACACATACCCTCCTGAAAACCAACGGCTAGGATCTACTTTGGAGCTTCGGTGATTACGCTCTCTCCTTGAACACAAACTTTTGAAGTGCTCTCACTCTGGAGTTGTGGATATTGCACCACTTGTCAACCTTGATGATGGGCGGTCCCTGTTCACCTCATGACTTCGACAGGTCTGCTCTCCTGTGCACACAAAATATTAAGGCTCGTGCCCTTTACCTGGATTCGACGGATGTCGATCCCTCACGCTCATATCCAATGGTTGGGATCTATCCTCCTCCTCGTGCATTCCTCCTTCGTCCTAGACCCTGATCTGACGGTCCATATCTTTTCCTACAACCGATATGATGGTTGTTGTCATGCCTCCTCCTCAGCTTCTTTGTTCTCCCGAACTTGGGAAAATTTGTAAGTGTTCACAAGTTGTAGCCTTTGAACCTTATCCTACAGAACCAATTGCTAGGTTCTCAAATCCTCTTTTCCTCCTAAGCTTTGACAATGAAAATTGACCTCGGCTCTTGCGCACACTTGCACTCTGCGTGCAAATTTTCACTACTCCTCCTGAGCTTGTGAACTTGAAGTAAATTCACTTCTTTGCACACTCCTTGTGTTGTCTCTCTTGACCTTTTGCTTACTCAAGTTCTAAGGTTTCAGTCCCTTTACTCCTCAAAGGAATTCTTGTGCCTTCTCAGAAACATCTTGCTCAAAGCACACCTTGTTGATCATTTTCTACAGAGTGTTCAGTAACTCTGTAAGTATCTTCCTCTGATACTCTTCTCCTTGAACTCGATAGAGAGTTCTCTTTGTGCACACTTACACCTGCTCGATGCCCTCCTAGTAAAGCTCTACAAAGTTCTCATTGAATTTGTCTCTCTGTGCTTCCCCTACACAGTTTCTCCTCTAAGGTATTCAACAACCTAGAGGCTTCCCTTGAGTTTTTATCACTCTAGTGCACCCTCCTAGAACGTTATTTTCTGACTCCACAGAGTATGGATGCCCACTCCTTGCGTTGGCTACAAAACCTCCAATGTTCTGTAGCGTGCTCCTTGCATAGCCTAAGAACCCAGAACAATATTTCAAACTCAAAAAGGATAGATAAATCTATCTTCCTACTGCATATGAAACCTATCATGCATCTACAACATACATAAACACACACAGATAACATTCATCGGATACACATAAACACACAGAAAGTTCATATGCAGGAAAAACTGCTTTCTTTCTATTAAGATGAATGTATGATTACAATATGTGCAGGCTGGACTATAACAGAGTCTCAGCTCTCTCAATCTCCCTCAAAGAACTATTCTATCTCCTATCTCCCCCTCTAAATATTTCTAACTAACTTGCATCTACCTCCTTTTCAGTAGCAATACTCCTCCAGCAGCCTCATTTGGGAATACAATGCATCTACATATACAAGAAGGTTCCTAGGGTTCCCTTCGACTACCTTTCTCCTTGAAAGAAGATAACTACCCCTTAAGAACTATTACATTAAATTCTAAGAGTGAAACTCCCAGATCACTCGCGATCATTTGCTTCCAAGCATTTTGATCTTCTTCAGTTTTCAATCAGCTCAAGAAAGATTTGTAGGAAACGCCAATGTTTCATATTCTGAAATGACTAAAAGGTGCGCTAAGGCGTTGAGTTGTCTCTCCACATGTGCTTGTTGACGATGCTCTTGCATCATACTCCATGGCTAGGAAAATCATGATCTCCTTATCATGGCTCCCTCTGCTATGTTGTTGAGATCCTCTAGGGTCCCAAACCTGAAATTGGTGGTGTCCACTTTCTCCTCTTCCTTGTTGCTTCTTATGCCATGTTGCTCCTAAATGTTTTCTTATGTCCCATACTTTTCTAATGACTGCTTCTTGTGCTAGTTCCAACATCAATCTCTTTTTCTCCTCTATTTCTTTGTCCAGCTCGTCCACTGGCTGGATTTCCTCTTGTAGTATGCTCTGTTGCATCTTCTCTCCATAAATTTTCAACTTAACTTGTTGGATAAGATTCCTTTTCATCTTTACCCTTCTCTCTAGGGCCTCCAGCTATTCACACAGATCAACAAGATCCATGCTATATGTTTCTTCCTCCTCTGTTGTAGGTTCACATTCTATAGTTATATCTTGCTCAACTTCATGGCTGAAATTTTCGAGCCATTCATATGAATGCTCATCTCCTTCTGTTGTAGATCTCAATTCTACAGTTGCCTTATGTTCATCTCCTTAGCTGAAAATTTTGAGCAGTTCCACAGAATTCTCTTCTTTATCCATTTCTTGGGCACATTGAAATGTGTGCTCTTTCTCCTTTTTACCAATCTAATCAATCTGAACCTTCATATTATCTTCATCTCTTGTGACATTAGTTGGCCACTCTGTTGCAGACTCTGGTTCTGCAGTCTCACCATTGAGTTGTTGCTCAGCTTCCTCCTCTGACAGATTGACTGTTGTCATCTCCTCTTGTGTTGGTACGACTCCAACTTCCTCCAACTGCTCCCCAAGATGGTAGTTTCCTCCACCTGTTTCCAACTTGACCTATTGGATATGCCTAATCTGCATATTCACCCTTCTCTCTAGGGCTTCCAGTTCCTCATACAACTCAGAAAAATCTATGTTGTCTGCTTCCTCTTCTGTTCCAAGCTCCAGTGTTGTAGTCATCTCCTGTTCATCTCTCGCGCTGAAATTTTTTAGCAATTATGTTGAATGCTCTTCTCCTACAAGCTTCATGACTGTCTCCCTTTGCATGATTACATCCTGGCAATCGTTTTCTAGTTCTGGATTGTTCAACCAATCCTCCAACATCTTCATCTCTTGCTTCCATTGAGTGAGCAATTCATTTGAATGCTCCTCTTTTTCTGTTGGGGAAGACATCAGTGTCTGCTCCTTCTCCTCCTCTTTGACAGTCTTTGTTGGCTATATTTCCTCTGTTACACTTGCATCATAGACACAATTAGCTTTAAAAGTGTTTGGTCCCATGGCCTCTTTTTTGGATTCATGTTGCACCACCTCCTCATGTGTAACACTTGTACTAGCTTCTGCTAGCCTATTTGGCAGGAATATTTTAATTCCCCCAATGATCAGAATGCATTTTTTATCCTTCGCTACCAGCTCCCCTTGCTAATCTAAACTCTTAGCTGAGTTCATGAGACTTTCATATAGTCTCCTCTCTTCTTCCTTTCCCACCTAGAAATCTGGGATTTCTCTTCTGCCCTCCTGGCCGTCTATGAGATCAACTGATCCCATCTCATTGTCGCCCTAGAAATATGAAATTTCACTACTTCCCTCCTGATAGTCTATCAGATCCTTAATTGATCTCATCTCATTTCCCACCTAGAAATTTGAAAAATTCATCTCTTCCCTCTTGGAAGTTTATCAGACCTTTAACTAATCTCACCTCCTCCTCATCACGGAGGTTTCTCCCAATCTCTGGTTCACAGATGTGAATCACTTTCTCTATTCCTCTAAGGATTTTGACATGCCTTATCCAACTCCTTACTACATGTTGCTTCTTTCTAGACAACAACATCTAGACATGCCACTTCGCTTTCCTCTTCAAAGGCCATTCATATGTCCAGTTTACCTTTTCCTCCTGTTTCATCTTCAATGCCAGTTGTTCTATTCTTGCTCTTATCTCAATGAGCTCCTTGTCAATTTCTTCTTTAATTTTTTTCTTGCGGTCTACTGCTCGACCACACTTATGGCCTTCAGTGGCCATCTTTTATGTCTTCATCCCTCCTAGCTATCTACCATTTGTTGCACACCTTGCAAAAATATTTACAGAGCATCAATACTTTGTCTCTCTTCATATGTTGTCTACAGGTGAACTTCAGCTTCTGATACTATTTGATGTCATCATATTGTCTCCATTTACCTTCTCACCTTTGCCTACAATATGTAGACAAAATTCAGCTCTTGATATGACTTGATGTAGTCAGACTGTCTTCTCTTTCCTTTTTCTATTGTCTGCAAGCAATTTTAAGCTTCAATATCACTTGATGATGTCAAACTATCTATGTTTCCTTTGTCTATTGTCTGCAAACAAAATCAAGCTTTGATACCACTTGATGTCGACCCCCCTTCTCCCATTAGGGTTGCGCGACCTCCCATTCTAGGATCATTCAAATCAAGGAGTCGGATTGAATCTTTGGGACTTTATTAGACCCCAATCAATCTACATAGGTCCCCTTTCCTTCAAAGTGCAAGTTCTATCAAACCTACGGGCTCTATCCTGGCCTCCTCAAAGATTTTAAATAACAGACACTAGCTCCCCTCGCTAGGTCCTTTCCTTCATATGACCTCGGGCTATGACCTCACATAAAAATGTGATTGTGGAGAGACCAAAATTGGTTTGAGACCACCCCACTTTTCTCCCCATAATTCACTATCAACTGTCACGTGTCCCTTTATCAATACCATGGTTTCGATTGAGGCCCACTCTATAATTTTTAAAATCCGAGCACTTTATGTCCCCATAATCAAGTGTTATCATCGATCTTCTGACCTCAACAGTGTCTCGTGATCAATGGTTGATATCTTCATCCTTCCATTGTTTCTCTTCAGAGCACACTCTCCCAGATCTCCACGATCTATTGACGTGTGTCCCTTTCAAATCAACGGTCATGATTGATTTCACCCTTCGGGCTTCGGGAGTTTCAACTCTCAACTCTTGCTCCCTTTGAAATGGATATCTTCTGAAGTGGAAGATATGTTGATACCTGTCCCTAGAAAATGGATGGCTCATATGAACTTCAGCTCTCTAGCCTTTAGGAGTTCTTTTTCAACACATCTCTTTCTTCCGAAGTGAATTTCTATGAAACAGAATATCTCCTGCCACATGTCCTCAAATCGATGTCTCTATCCCTCTTCGAGACTTTGGCACCTTCACCTTCCACTTTCCTCCGAAGTGTTCCATACCCGGGGTTCTAGATATGGCACCAGACGCCCAGATTTCTTCCTGAAGCTGATCTGACGGTTGATGGCATGCCTCCTCTTGAGCTTCTTTTTTCTCCCAGACTTGGGAAAATTTGTAAGTGTTCACAGGTTGTAGCCTTTGAACCTTCTTCTATGGAACCAGTTGTTAGGTTCTCGACTCCACTTTTCCTCCTGATATTTGACAATAAAAATTGACCTTCGCTCCGGTGCACACTTGCACTCTACGTGAAAATTTGCACTACTCCTCCTGAGTTTGTAAAATTGAAGTAAATTCACTTCTACACGCACTCCTTGTGATGTCTCTCTTGAGCTTTCGCTTACTCAAGTTCTAATGTTTTAGTCCCTTTACTCCTCAAAGGAATTCTTGTACCTTCTTGGCAACCTCTTGCTCAAAGTACACCTTTTTGAGCATTTTCTACAGAGTGTTCAGTAACTCTGTAAGTATCCTCCTCTGATACTCTTTTCCTTGAACTCGACAGAGAGTTCTCTTTGTGCACACTTGCACCTGCTCGATGCCTGCCTGATAGAGCTCTACAGAGTTCTCAGTGACTCTGTCTCTCTGTGCTTCCCCTACACAGTTTCTCCTCTAAGGTATTCATCAACCTAGAGGCTTCCCTTGAGTTGTTGTCACTATGGTGTGCCCTCCTAGCACGTTCTTTTTTTACTCCACAGAGTCTGGATATGCACTCCTTGCACTGGCTACATAACCTCCAATGTTCTATTGCACACTCCTTGCACAACCTAAGAACCCATAACAATATTCAAACTCAACAAGGATAGAGAAATATATCTTCCTACTGCAAATGAAACCTATCATGCATCTACAACATACATACACACACACAGATAACATTCATTGCATACACATAAACACACAGAAAGTTCATATGCAAGAAAAATTGTTTTCTTTCTATTAAGATGAATGTCTGATTAAAATATGTGTAGGGTAGACTATAACAGAGTCTCGGCTCTCTCAAGTTCCCTCAAAGAACTATTCTATATCCTATCTCACCCTTTCAGGATTTCTAACTAACTTGCAGCTACCTCCTATTCAGTAACAATACTCCTCCAACAACCTCATTTGGGCATACAATGCATCTACATATACAAGAAGGTTCTTAGGGTTCCCTCCAACTACCTGTCTCCTCAAAAGAAGAAAACTACCCCTTAAGCACCGTTACATTAAAGTCTAGGAGTGAAACTCCCAGATCACTCGTGATCATTTGCTTCCAAGTGTTTTGATCTTCTTTAGTTTTCAATCAGTTCAAGAAAGATTTGCAGGAAGCACCAGTGTTTCATATTCCGAAATGATTCAAAGGTGTGCTAAGGCGTTGAGTTGTCTCTCCATGCGTGCTTGCTGACGATGCTTCTGCATCACCTCCACTAGCGTACCACCAACAATACAGTCATTCTCTAGTCAACCTCTGAGATAATCTTTGAGATAAATGTTCCAGGATAGTCATTCTTCCTGTGTCACAAATAGTGACTAGATTAGGAAGAATGGTCCTTGTATCCCATGGTGTGGCTTTAGGAATCTATGGAAATGTGTTTTCTTCTATGGAGGGTTACTCCATGATCCATATGATAGAGGGTTACTCTATGATTCATATTGTTAGAAGAATGGTCTCAATAGCCCATGATGTGGCTTTCAGCATCTGTGAGGACAATTATTCTTATGTGATCCATATGATAGAGAGTTACTCTATGATTCATATGGTTAGAAGAATGGTCATGATGGTAACTAGTTCTTCTATTGAGTGTGTGACAACTGCATGTTACGCAGGGTTTAGCACCTGACTTATTCAATGTCATGCTTGGTTACTCAACTTGAGTATGGCTCTGTGAGATGGAGGGTTACTCCATCAGATGATGATTATATGTCATGTGTTATGACAGGTTGTTGCAGGTTATGCAGATGATGATATTTTGATGTAACCTTTCACTAGATAGGTTTGTCAACTTGAGTACAAATTAATTGGTTGTTATGAATACCTCCCTAGTTAAGAGGGAGTGTTTAAATTGTAACTATGGTCGATATTCATAATGTATTGGAAAAATAAGGTCCTATGGGCATGTAGGTCCTAGTATATTCTAGTGGTGATGAGGCCCTAGAAAAGGTCCACACTTGGTGTAGCCATGTGCGACGTGATGATGCTACCAATAGCATGGTCTGAGTGACCATGGAATGGTAGGAAGACCATGGCATACCCTGCGAGGCTATGAGGACTAGAGGAAAAACATCATGGATAATACTCCCTCGGCTAAGAGGGAGTGTTGATGTTTTTGGTAGCTATGGGAGCTATTCACCTATGAGATAACCTTTCTTATAGATTAAGATGCCAAGAAATAAAGAAGATCCCAGTCGACCTCACAAAAAATAATAAATAAGAATTATAATGCTTTAGAAGAAAAATATAAACATAAATTATATTTTCTAGAAAGTCAGGCCGACCCTGCCAGAAAAGTCACTGGACAAATTAGTATAAATAAGGGTGATGCCTTCCTCATTTTGACACATTGTCTCACTCTTATCTATAGTGGAATTTTGGTGGAGAGAGTTGCAACTGCAATATGAAGGATGGTGCAAGTCTGGTTTGGGTTTATCTTATCTCTTGGTGATGCATTGGTGAAGCCAGCTACCCTAGCGCTCTAGCTAGGGTTTGTTGCAGTATTGTTGGTGGTATGCTAGTGGAGGCTATACACCCTAGCACTCTATCTAGGGTGTGTTGCATCTATGTTGTTGGATTCTTTCTTGTTGGTTTTCTCTAGTGGATAGAGCTTGTTCTTAGTTATTATGTCTTGGCAAGGATATTCTTTATAAGAAGGTTGTTGGGTTTTATCCCCTTGTATAGAAGGTTTTCCCATGATGTATATGGTATGCTTAGGGGTGGCACAAGTAGGTTCCTATGGCTGGATGGCGATGGTGCAGCATCACCTATGGTGAAACGAGTATGAAAAATAAGTTCAAATTGCTATGGTAAATCTAATGTTAACGTAATCAACAAAATTTCAACAAAAACTTGGTGGAGGGTGTATGCCCTTTTACTCCTCCAAGGATCTAGCCAATAAAAACCATGGACCAAGAAATAAAAATAACAATATGGAGATTTTTCTTACCAATTCCAAAAAATGCTAAGACAAACCCTAGTTACCAAGTATTTTTCATCACCAAAGCAAGAGACAGAACCTCTAAGAGATAGATCGCCACTTCACTCCACAATACAAGATATAAACCATAGCACAAGATAGAGAGAAGATGAATTTTCCCAAGAGGGGCACAAATTTCGGCCAATATTCCTCTCCAAGATGGGAGAGTTATGATAAAATGACAAGAGTTTGATCTATATTTATACAAATCATCCTAAAAGTGTTTATCCACTTAAATTAGGGTAAACCAAAAAATAAGTGGTCAACTACCCTTATTTTTCCCCTTTACATTATAAATTCAAATTTAACCCTGAAAATGCACATAAGAAACCGTAAAGATGACATTGACCCTCTCTAGGGCGATGTTTTGGCACTTCTAGCAAATTGTTTGAGCTTGGAGGTGAAATGTTGGGCCTCGAAAGGCCTCCCTCTCATGCGCTAGGGTATCCTCCATCAATCCAAGGCCTCTCTCCATCAAAATGTGACAAGTGTCAAGCCAACACCACCATTAACCAAACCTTATCCCTCAACAAGACATCAAGCCCTCCAAATGTGATGTTTTGACCTCCAAAGGAAAAACGTTGGGCATGTAGGGCTTAGGTGAGGTCATTCAAGAGGTATCTCAAGCCTCCACAAGCTACCATAATCATCTGGTGTGTGGGCCATGGTATCGTATCTATGGGATTCGTTCCCCAAGGAAGCCCAAGCTAGGCTCGTTCCTCCAAAACTGTCCACCAAGCAAGGTCCTGCAAAGACAATGAATACTCCCTCCAAGGATCTCAAGTCAAACGTATCATGATAATTAAATCAAATAAATAAAATAGTCACCCAAGCATGTGCATCAAAAACCACCTCATCAAATTAAACAAGTGCTCAAAGACCCTATGCAACTTGCCAAGTTTAGGTATGGGAGGGTTGACAAAGAGACCTATTGGGTGAATCATTCCCTGGGTCAAGGAGTGTTTCCCAGGTGGACCCCCCTCTTAGACATGTGGAGAAAATAAAGTGGATGGGAGAAATAATTTTGGGCATGGGGTTCATGAGTTACAAGGGATCATAGTGTCTCATTTATGGGTGCCTTTGTAGAGGGTGTGTTTCACTTTTGTTTTCAATGCATCCTTTTTCCAAGCCCATCTAATGCCATTAATTAATTAAGGTCCAAAAAAACTCACTAATCCCTATGGGGTAACATATAGCTTAGGGGGACGTACCATGGTGTCACTTGAAGGGATAGGTACACAAAGTGCCATGGGGGTAAATTATAGCTTGTAACGCACTTGTGTAGATCCCTCAACAAGTGAGACATTTATATATGTGTGTTTTCTTTTGCAGGTCTTTGAATTTTTTAGGACAAACATTTAATTTTTCTCAAGATCTATTTTGGGTGAGCATCTGGAAGGTTATGATTTCTCTTTTATCTTTTTCCAATGGCATTCCCTCTAGGTCTTCAACCCCTTCTTCCCATGAAATGAGTGACAATCCCTTCTTGGGTCAGTACACCCAAAAATCCCAAAATATAAGGAGCCAAGTAGATGAAGTGTGGAAAGTGGTAAGTATGATTGGGAATTGCACGATGAATTATCAAGGGGACCTACCAATAACAAACCTATCCCTAAGGGTGACCACTTACTGGGGTGCAATGTCAACCACCGAGGTGAAACATGGAAAAGAGCATACCTTCCAAGTAGACACTACATAATCAAAAGTAGATTTAAATGCAACATACTTAAATGCCTCAAATATTGAAATGACACTCACCATAATACCTGCCTTGTACCTCATGGAGCAAGACCCAATGTCTTCCAGAAGAAATTTGGTGTGGAAGATTCCTTCGTGATGAATCTAAGATTTGTGGTGGTGAGGAGGGACTTTGTCTGTGCAAGTGGACGTTGTCATCCATCTGTCTCTCAATACTCCATGTCTGCAGCCTGAGAGCCTCGAGACATCATCTCCTTAGTTATCCCTAGAAAATGGGGATAACATTGTCATTTCCATCACGTGACTGCTCTAGCCTTGAGATGCAAGTGGTGGAATCTCCTTACACTTGTCGAGAGCCTTGACTTTGATTCTTACTCAGGCTTCCCCTTATCAAGAAGTGGATTACCTTGAATTATTTCCTTGAGGTTCGAAGCTCCCAAGGTTATCGGATCCACCTTTCCCATAGGCTTTCCCCAGAGCCTCTTTAGATTGATCTCTACCATGTTCCTTTTTCAATCTTCCCTCACGCCAAAGTCTAGGAAAAAAACCCATTGAGCTTCATAGATGTAAGTATTTGTCGTTTCCTCATTGCCTAATGCCCATTCGCTATCTATCACATTTGTATCATGCATAGTGCTCCAACGTAAGGACCTTTTTCTTGATCTGGTTGTATTCCTGCTCCTCGTGATCTTAGCAGGTTCGCCCTCTGAGATGTACATATTGACTAGATTGACCTATGTCATGCACTTGGTTGGTCTTGATCTCCTTTTACCATTCGTCGCTACTTGTGACATTTATTCATCACACAAAGTGGTGTCTTCTTTCCCTTTTCCATTTTCCATTCGTAGCAATTGAATCTTAGTGTTCTTGATCGCCATATGTTATAACCCTAAAATGCACCATACAGGTTTACCTGGCATCAGGCCAACTCATGCCTCTTCCTAGCCAAATCCATGCTGAGCAATTCCTCAAAAAACCACTTAAAACAAGCAACCCGCGCCCTAACTTCTCACTGGGCGCGGGCAACCGCTTGCTGTCCTTATACTGCACGCGGGTATCCGCGGGCTAACCCACTACAGCCCGCGGGTACCTAACAAAGCAAGAAATCAGGAAAGTTTCCGCCGGGACACAAGGATTTTTGTCAGTTAACTGAAACTCTCCGCCATGCATGGCCGAGAGTTCGCCAAAAACCCTAGCTCCTTCTAGCCTATAAAAGGAGGGGTAGGGGTACTAATCAAAGAGGAAAAAGGATAGCAAAGAAACTCTGCCAAATTGCCAAGCCTATTATTGTCCCCACCCTTTAGCTTTGC
>SNQJ01S0212390.1:11640-27462 GCA_010110895.2 Picea sitchensis | reverse complement strand
TATATGTTTTTGTTGAATATTTATGCATATAAGTCATATATATATTCTAACATGTATTATTGCTAATCAATGTGATATTGTTACATTTCTCATACTTAACAATTTAATAGATTCTCTTGCATCAACTTCCTTTTGAAAATAAAACAAAGTGCAATCTCATGCTACTATTTCATCCTTTTCCTCTTTTGCAACTATAATTGTCTCCTTACAAAAGCATTAATAGTTTACATATAAAATTCCAAAATTGTCCATGTCAAGTCTAGTCTTCAACTTGAACATATATATGTTATATTTTTCACTCTACTTCATTATAAAATTTTCAAGAGATGCTCGCTCAATCTCATCCTATTTATTCATTAGCATATATTTGTGCCAATATACCTATGTTCTCCCTTCTACAATGATTTGGGATCTTCTACAATGAATTATCCTTCTTTCCACTCATATACGTTTGAAACATTAAAAATAGGCAATATTTCAAACTCCTATAAATAGATCAACCTCACATGTATTATTGCCAAATTTCCTCTTGACCCTATACATACCAATTTTATTTGCACTCAATTTAATATAAGTGCCCTCGGGATAGATCTCTTTCTTGAGATGCACCATAACCATATCACCAACTACATAGAACTTAAGCCTTCTTTGGGCATCCATACTAGACTTATACTTTATGTTATTCACTTTCCCTGTCTTGAAAAAATATTTTGCATTGTCACTTCTCTACATGTTAATTGAAAAATATACTCGACATATTTCCTCTAGGATTCTATCCGTGAACAGTAGTGGATGGAAAAAATCTTATCAACATGTCCACAGAGATGTTATATTTGAACTTAGTTTGCACCAAACCATATCCAACTATTGTGGCTTCTGGGAATATTAAAGTATTTCTAAGATTTTAATTACCCACTTATGTCTATCCACATGTTCTAGGATGGTTGGTTGAGTTGCATTGTAGCTTCATCACCATATTCTTCCACAATATGTCCTAAAAATGACTAATAATATTGGTCTTTTCTTTGTCTAATATGATCTTCTTTGGTTAAACATGCAATCGCCACCACATCCTTGAAGAATAGCTTTGTGTTATATGTCCCATCATTGATATTCTCATCAAGAATAAATTGTGCCATTTTAGAATATCTTTCAACCATAACAAACACTTCAACAAATCTTCTATATGTTCTAACAAATGTAAGAATGAAATACATAGAAATGTCCTTCCAAGGCATGTTTGGTGTCTACAATATTTTTTTTATTCCCTTTACCATTTGGCATATTCTATGACATGATCTCTAAAATATCTATCACACTCATACGAGTCCTTAATTTTATTAAATCTAGCTATATTATGCTTATTTTTGCTAGAATTAACTCTTTCCTACTTATTGTGTCAACAACCTTATTCTCCTTCTTAGTATCCTAGTATGGTACAAACATGTAACCCTATATAAAATTTACAAATTTCACATGTATCTAATTTATGTTTTCTTTCCTATAAGAAATTTTAGTTCTTTATGGTACTTGTATAGTATGAACTCCCACATAAACAAGTAGTGCCTCCAATTCTACACCACCTAGTACATAATAGCATAAAATTTGTTATCATAAGTAGAATACTTACTTCATGATTCATTCAATTATTACTTAATAATGTCATCATACTTTTTTTCTACCTCAAAACTATGCACCATAATCCACCTAAACTATTTAAAAAAACTATTTTAAAAAACCAGGTAGTATTGAAATTGGTAAATTTGTAATCTTCTTCTTTAACAACTAAAAAATTCACTATTCATGTGTACCTCACGAGATTCCTTTTAGATTCATATCTATTGTCATCAACACACATCTCATTGAATCCTCTACATAAATTCTTGTTTAAATATGTTGCACCATTAAAAACTTACTCTTGTGAAACTATGAGGTCCGATCCACTTTGGAGTTTCGTTCACTCTCACTATATCTACAAAAGAAATTTTTGGATGTCACGAACCAAATATGAAGTAGGTCTTCCCTGAAGAAAATGAACTTATTCAATGTTGTGTGCAATTTATCCTTTCTTGTCACTTCAAAAACTAACCTTAGATGCTCAAGGTGATCTTTTTTACTATTGTTGAAAATCAAAATATCATCCAAATAAACAACAACAAACATAACAATGTATGGTCACAATAACTTTATTGTCAGTCAATCATGTGATTGTACTCAATGCATTGGTTAATCCAAATGGCATAAAAAACCACTCATACAAATTTCCTTTGGAATTATTAGCATTCTTCCACACATTACCCTCTCTAATCCTAATGTTGTGATATCTTCAAATCTGTATTGATGAAGTATCTCATTCCACTCAAATTTTATGTTGAAGTATCCATTCTTGGAAATGGGAATATCCTACACTTGATTTTGATTTTTTAGTGCTCTAGAGTTTGTATTGTGCACAAAGTCATACTTTCCTTGATAAATCCTTTTGATGGTAACTAACCTACTTTTTTATTAAATTTTTTTATTTTCTATTAGAGTCATCCTAAGCATTTCTTGATTTGACGATGCCATGCCTAGAATCAAGACCAAGTCATGTGAAATATTCCTTTTTAGTAGATTCCATTTTTAAAATCGTTGTGCAATATGTCATTATACTCCTCTAGCATCTTATTCACTTTTTCAAGGATCTCCTTCTCATTGGTGCATTATGTTATCTCATCATGCCTCGTCACTTTCTTTAACACAATAGCATAACACGAGTCATTTATCTCCTTCACCATGCTTAAGAACTTCTTCATTGATATAAATGCCAACTCTTTGGATCTTCTTCCTTCATCAATTGAAACTAGAATAACAACCCATCCTTAGAGATAGTGTGGGTGTTATTCTTCTCATCATGTACTATGTAATTTTCCTACTTACATTATATTGTCATTGAAAAGTGGAAATCATCCATGGGAATGACATCACATAGAATTGCATCTTTATATTCACCAATATTAAATGACGCATGTTACCCCCTAGCCTAGGGGTAACTAAGGATATGATGTCTTGAGGCCCGCGGGTAGTATATATGGAGTTTTGAGAGCCATATTGATCAATAGATCCTACATTGAGAATATAGAGCCCCTCCTCTCCACCATGCATCACCACTCATCATCAGTAGCATAGAAACATCCACCACACCAGCTTGGTCCATTGAAGAAAGTAGGTCTTGCTTCATGAGGTAACAATTCCAGTCTCCTGGTAAGTGTCACTTTAATATCTGAAGCATTTGAGCATGTTGCAAAGAGTCATGTATTAATTATGGAATGTTTTCTTGGAAATTATATCTTTTTCCTTATTTCACCTTGGTGGTTGACATGGTATCCTAGTAAGTTGGTCACCCTTGGGAAAAGGGTTGCTACTAAGGGGTCTCCTTGAAGGGTCATCGTACCATTCCCACTCATACATACCACTTTCCACACTTCTTCCCATATGTTTCCTCATCTTTTGGGTTCAATGAAACCAAGAAGGGATTATACCTCATTTCATGGGAAGAAGGGGCTAAAGGCCCAGAGGTTTTGCAACTAGCACTGCAAAAATAAAAATCCATAATTCATCCTTCTAGATGCTTTTCCTAAAAGTCTTGAGAGCCATGAATCACTTCTCTATAAAAATAAATGACTTTTAAAATAAAATAAATAAAAAGTGTCTTGGTTGATGGGGCAGTGCATTACGATGTTCTTTTATTTCTAGTGTGTTGACTCTTGAAAGCGCAACGATGAATACTATGCTCACAAATGATTGCTAAGCTTTATTATTTAACTATATTAATAATATACTAGTAGGCGGTACCCCTTGTTTAACTTATGGCACTATGATGGATAACCAACGCTTATATTTTGTTTTCCTATGTATTGGTTGTGACACAGTTTTATACAACTCATTTTCTTTAAATCATGGTTAAAATGTTTATGGTAATATGTGGTGGTTGGGTGATTAAAACACAGAGCTAAATGGTTTTGATGATCTCTCATGAAATATGGTTATGTTTCCTTGTGGATGAAAGAATTATACTCTGGTTTTATTTTTTATATTGTATATTGTTCATGGAAAAAGTTTGGGTGATATCGACCCTTGGTACTATTGTTATGCACATTGGTTGAATTGCAATTGGGTTGTGTTCCTAGCAAGCTTTCATTTGAGAAAATTTGATAGTGGCAAGGGGTGGTGCACTTTGGACTATCAGGCACTTTACAAAATTTAATATGGAAATTTGGATATTTGGTTGTATTAATGGTTTTAAATGTAGTGGTATGGTGAGTTGGCTAGTGGGCTTGGCTCGTACTAAGATATGAATGAGGAACTGAAGGAAGAAGAGACATGTAGTAAATGCACGCCACTCAAACTCCCCTTGATCCCATCACCCTAGTCATTCTTTCATTTTTGGCTTTGTTAGTTGTTGCTTTTATGCCTTTCCCAGTCGTGGAGGAAGTATACAACCTTGGTTTTTCTCCTCGCACAATCTTTTACAGGTATGGGGTTTTCTTACTTTTCAATCCATGAGAATTTCTCTTCCCTTAAATCAAATGTTGGCTTTGGTTTCTCGTCGTGTGTGTGATTCTCAAGTTGTTATGATGTTTTTGGCATTGTGCATTTATGGTTGCATCCTTGGTTTCCTATGGTGGTTGTTCTGAGACTGTTGGCATTTAAAATTTGGTTGTGGTGTCCTTGTTGTGTATAATCGTTCACAGGGAATTGTTGAGTAAAAAATTGTGGTTGAGCCTGCTTTGCCTATGGTTTTGTATTCAAGTTTGGCCTCTTTTTTGAAATGGATTATCTCAGTTAGCCTAACCTCTCAGATTTGCGAATACCCCACCTATAGATTGATATTATTGGTCTCTGTGGCTAGTATACCCGCGCCATATTTCGACCCTGTGGATGTTTATGTGAACTATGATGAAGTATTAAAACATTATGTGCCTTGTCAATGGAAAACCCCTCAATTGTTAGCCTGCGTTCTTATGACCTCACTGTCACTGTTGCATGGTGAACATTATACAAACATTTCTTATCCAAATTTTGATGGGAGAACTATTCATGTCATTTTATTTGGTCACTCATTATGTTGTGTTGAAGAAAGTGTTGGGTTCGCGTGTTCTTTGGAAGTTACAGTCTATTATACGAAGCTCATGAAGTCAATGACAATGTTTTGAATTATTTTTATATTATGAAAATCACTCTGTGGAGTAAGCTTTCCATGCTATGCAACTGTCAAACCCTCTGGTTGAACTGCCCCGTTGTTTCTACCACTTACTGTCATTGATATATCTTGAATCCTACACATTACAGTGAAAACTTTTTTTAATCTAGTTTGAGTTGATGAGAGCATTTTTTGTTGCTTGGTTGCTTGGGCACGATTTTAGTTGGTTCCTTGCTTGGAAATCGTGGAAAAGAAGTTTGTACTCACCAATTCATTTGAAATTGAAGTCTGTTGAAGCTTGTGTTCCAAATAATGTTTTTTTTTTCTTGGTTCAATCATTATGTTGATTGTTAAAACAAAAAAAGGTCACTTGTATTTGAAATATCTGAGGCTCGAATAGAGTAATAATGCCTAGAATAAATTTAGAAGAAGTTGCATTGAACGATGGTTAGAATAATGATGGATATGAGTTTGTTTGGGAGCATTGTGCATGACCATGTTGGATTTAAAGGATTATTACTGGGGTTGATGTTATAAATCATGGCTCAAGGACTATTGTTGTATTCTTGTAGTGATTATGATGTTGTTTGTCATTTCTGTTATATAATGATTATATGGTTACAATGGTTACCATGGTTAAAAAATTATGCATAGCAAATATTTTACTGTGTAAAATAATTAAGAGGCCAACGAGTAATGTTGTTAAAGAAGACATCGGTTTGGATTTTTTTTTTGGAGACATAATATTGTTTAAACCTCGAAACTTTGGGCATAGATAAATTTTGATTGCATCAGAGGTAGCATGTTTGATTTCTTTTCACTTGAACATTATTCGTAAAGTTTCCCTATAATTCTACCATTTTTTCGCTAATTACATCCTCTCCACGATCCCGTTTTCACTTATTACATCCATTTTATGTGATATAAATTTTAAAAGAAAAAGTCTGTGTGGAAGAAAAAGAAAGATAACATAACAAGGGTTGATGACTGATATCTGTTGGTGGTAAATATTGTTGTTTAATAAGCGTCGGATCATTTAATTGTCAACACGAGGAGTTCATAAACTTGTGAAGCACATGCATAGTATATACATGATTTAAGCTAATTTAACCTAATCTAATGTTGAAGCTACAACTAGAATTGAATCATTAATCTAATGTGGGAAGTTGAAACACATGACTTGGAATTGAATTGCTAAAACACACGACTGAAATGAAATTGTGTACATGAAATTAACTTGGAAATGGAAAATTGCATCAAAGGAAAACAACATGTGAAGAGAAAAAAGACAACACATGTGAGCTCATAGTAACAGTAAAGCAATCTCAATTACATCACAATGATCAAATGAAAAAATAATGAAGTCATGAAACAATGACTATGAACCAAATGACTAACTCCTGTCATTGATTTCTAATCATTTTCCAATCTAAATCTCATCTCCTTCTAATCACATAATGACTAATTACTTTCTCATCCTCATGAATACTCCCTCATTAAGAGAGAGAACTCTCTTTTATACATGAGAGATTTGAAAAAAAGATAAGCATCTCATAATTATATATCCACTTTTCTCTCAACCAATTTCCCATTATTACAAAATATGATCCCGTCAAATCCTCACACATATCTCTCATACATATTGTATAAGATATGCTATCCCTTCCCCATGATATTATCCTTGAAATAGGATTGAATAATTATCTCCTCAAATTTTGAAATGGTGGAGGAAGTGTTGGCACAGGGGCAGACCCAGGGTTCATCTCCAAGAGCGCACCAACAATCCCTAACTACTGGCCCTTTCGGAAACACTTGCAAGGCAGATGCAATCTCACCTGAAGTAGCTATGGGGGGTTGTAGGAAACATATGTCTACAACCAAGGGAATACATAGTGGATTCAATACAAGAACAACACAACATCTAGATATCAATTACCATCTTAGATCTACTTCGCACAACTATATATCATATCTAACACAATATCAAAATAGAAGTATATCAAATGACAAAGAACCCAACATCAATCACACATAACACAAGATATACATGGTTCACCCTCTCTCTAGGGATACGTCCACATAACTGTGCTTTATAATATATTAAGATGAAAACATACAATTCTTATCTGCGCTCTTAGCTTGTAGATGTCTCTCTCTGTTACTCTCTCTCCCCTCCCTGCGCACCCAGCTGCAGGGTTGATCTTCTCACCCAGATGAAGATCTTACAATACAGAAGGCTCTCTCACACAATAGTACTCACTCAATCACACAATGACAATGAATGCTCAACCAACCTAGCACCAACCCATCCTAGGTCCTTTAGACCTTTATTTATACATTACAATAGCTCACCGACATCCTTAGGTTGAAACCTAAGTGTCAAAAACCTAGATACCAAAACCCTAGGTGTCTAAAACCATAGGTCAACTTGACCCACATTTTTAGGGCTTTGCCAACCTGTCTTTCCTTCCTTCTCGCGCGGTGCTCCAAAGCATCCAACGATGGCTTTTTCCTCTTGTTGAGTTGTCCATGATCCATCTTCCTTTCTTATCTGCTATCCTCGATCTCCTAGTCTAACGACTTGCTTTCTCTTACTTCACACCGTCTTTTTTTCTCTTCTACTCACTTCGACCCAGTATCAGTCACTGTGTCTTCCATGCAGTTTGCATTCCATGTTTTCTGCCTTAATATTCACTTACATCCATACCCAAGGGCCAACAGGCCCCCAGCACTCACCTGTGACTCGTCCTGAGGCACTTCATATCTGATCCTTCTAATTTACTTCGTCTTCAGGCTATGCAGAACAACCTGTGCTTTCTACTCTATCCCTCCATTCCTTGTGCATACTGTTGTTTCTGTGTCTAGTACCCAGTTTCAAATGCACCTGGTACCTAGACCCTTTTCCATATGTTGTTAATGAGAGTTGTGAGGCAGTGGATTGTCATAATACAATTTCAACCGGCTCCCATTCAACAAACCTTCCTTCCATTCTCCATTCAAAGTATTCAACTGAGCAACTCCTCCTTCTGTAACATAGGAAACCTCATATGGACCAAGACAATGCATTCTGAACTTTCCTGGGTGCTTCATGAACTTACTGTCATATACCAGTACCAAATCGCCTTGCTTAAATGCCTTTTTCTTGATGTGTTTGTCATGGTAGGACTTTTCTCTTTCCTTCTGTACCTGCTGATGGAATCCTACAATAAATTTGTCTTCTAGTTCGACCAACTGCACGAGCCTCTCTTGAACAACACCAATATCATCCATATCTATGAAGGTTGTGATTCTTAAGCTTGGGACCAAATATTCCATCGGGACAACTGCTTCGAGACCATAAACCAAATTAAAGGGGGTCTGCATTGTTAGCTTCTTTCAAGTGGTTCTATAGGCCCATAATACTGCTGGTACTCTTAGATCCCAGTCATCCCTGTTCACACTACAAATATTCATCAACGCTTTCTCCAAGATTTTGTTGAATGCTTCAACTGTCCCGTTTTCTTGTCGATGGTAGGGTGTGCTCTTATGATGATGGACTAAAAATTCCTCAGTCAAGGCTTCAATGGTATTATTGATGAAATGTGTGACTTGATCGCTCATAAGGATATTCGGGCATCCAAACCTGGTTATGATGTCATCAAATATGAAGCATGCAACTGTAGTTGCACTACAATGCTTAACAACTCTTGCTTTGGCCCATATGGTCAAGTACTCTATCACAATGACTATGTACCTTGCTCCTGTGTGATTTCTTGGTGGGTTTATAGGTCCCACGAAGTCAATTGCCCATTTCTCAAATGCTTGTAGGGTCAGTTGTGGTTCTAAAGGCATTTCATCTCTTCTGGATGATTTTCTAACTTTTTGACATACATCACAAGCTCTGTAATAGTCCTTGGCATCTCTATGTAAGGTAGGCCACCAAAGGCAAGCTCTAAGAGCGTTCTATGTTGTTACTTTCCTTGTGTAGTGTCATCTTGCGATGCCTTCATGATCTTTTGTGAGGATCAATGGTTGCTCTGCCTCCATAACACACCTCCTCAATATCTCATCAGGCCCCATCTTGTATAGTTGTCTAGCTATAAGTGAAAAGTCTGCAGCACACACTACCAATTGTTTTTTCTAGGTGATTGTGTATTCCCTAGGTGACATTCCTGTTGAAAGGAACTGGAATATATCCATGAAGTGATCATCAATATTTCTAATTGCCAACAACTGTGCATCCAACAATGTATCCTCCAAACTAGCAGGCCCTTCTCCATGTTCTAACCTCGACAAGTGGTCATGACCTTTGTTCATTCTCCCTAGCTTAACCACGATCTCGAAATCATATTCCTGAAATAGAAGAAGCCATCTGCATATTCTCCCCCCCAACACTAGCTTGTTGACTAGGTATTTTAGCGCGGAGTGATCAATAAACATTTTAAAGTGTCCTCCCAATAAGTAGTGGCAAATTTTTTGAAGTGCATACACCATGGCTAACCCTTCTCTCTCAGTGGTGGTGTAATTAATATTATTTGTTGATAACTTCCTACTAGAAAAGTATAATGTGTGGTCAATGTCCCTAGCTCCCCGTTGTGCTAACACAACTCCTAATGCAATAGAAGATGCATCAAAATGCACGTGAAATTCCTTGCTCCAATCTGGGAAGACCAGAATAGGCGTAGTAACCATTTTCTGTTTCAGTGTGTTGAATATCTGCTGGCATTCTTCTATCCAATTAAACTGACAATATTTATTCAAAATATTCTCCATGGGTGTTGTGATCTGTGTATAGCCTTTAATGAACTTCTTGTAATATCCAGTGTGTCCCAGCGCAGTGCACAATTGTTTTACTGAAGTAGGAGGGGGAAAATCAACTATAATAGAATTCTTAGATGGGTCTACCAACAGTCCCTATTTACACACAATATGACCTAACAACACTCCAAATGGTGAAAAGAAGATGCACTTATTCAGGTTCAAGGAAATTTGAAACTACCTGCACTTATCCAATATTAATCTTAAACATTCAATATGATTTTGTAATAAGCTAAAAACAATCCAATCATCAAAATATGCTTCCAGGAATTTATGTAAAAACTCCTTGAACGCTTCGACCACCACCTTGGAAAATATGGCTCGATAATTATTCAATCCAAACGACATCACTGTATACTGGTAGGATCCCCATTATGTTGCAAATGTGGTCTTATGGCGATCTTCCTTGGCAATCCGGATCTGATGGTATCCTGAAAATCCATCTGTAAAAGAATATACCTCCTGTCCTCCTACATTATCTAGCACTTCGTCAGTGAATGGCATAGGGAATGGGTGATGGAAACAGACATCATTAAGATTCTTGATATCTACACAGATCCTAATCTCTCCTATCTTCTTTTCTTGTACCACCATAGGGCTAATCCACTCTAACTCTTCAACAAGTTCTATGATTCCTGCTTCCAACATTCTGTCAAGTTCAATCTTCACTTTCTCCTTATATTTAGGGTTCAATCTGTAGGGTATTTGATTGACTGGCCTTGCATTTAGTTTCAAAGGGATCATCATATCTCCCATGGGCCCTTTAATTCCCTTCATATCAGTGAAATTGGTTGGAAACAAGTCTTGATATTCATGCAGTAACTCTATGATCTTGTCAATAGTGGAAACATCCAAATAATCTCCAACATTTGCAAGCTTCGGTGTTTTCTCTGTTCCAATATTTACTTTCTTGATCTTGATCGACTGTCCAATGAAAGGTATTTCAACTCATCATCCTTCTATGTCTCTTTGGCCTTCTATTTCAGTGATGTTCACCTTCCTAGGATCATCATCTTTGTTAGCATTGATATTGTAATAGCCTTGCAATTTCTGGAGAGGCGCAGTCCATTCGTCCTCTTCTTGTTCCAAAGGGAGGCTAGGTTCCTCCTCAAATACTTTATGTATTACACTCTGTAACGCTTAATCCACTGTAGGGTATTGGATTTCAAACAAAAAGGTTGTTACAAAGTTCTGAGTCATACCTTCCCAATCTGCAGTGACGAGGCACAATTCTTCTTGTAGGTACCAATTGATATGGGTTGTGTCCAGTGTGTTTATGAATTTGTGCACCCACTTCTCTTGAGGAATTCTTATCCATGCTTCCTCACAACGTCGCACATGGTCATTCGGATAGCTTCGACCTGTGTACCTAACTTCACAGCCTTCTACTTTCTCTGAAAACCACGCTATCATCAAAGTGTGACATTGTACCCATTCCGTAATGTTGTTTTTGTGTGTCCCCCACCATCTTCCCAGGGTTTCTTTCAGGGCCTCATCCATTACCAAAAATATTTGTTGTATTGGTACAATTTCTTCAAATTCCAACAAGAAAGATTCTAAATGATTTAGACCATCAAATGTGGGCAAGTTACTTATTGTTGTGCCGATCCAATGAACTTCTCTGGTTAATCTAGCACATCTCCTTGTAGATACTTCGTACATTTTGTTCTTCCAATTTTCCAGTGCTTCTTCTGAATCTGATGAACATGCATTGTCACTTCTCCAGCTTAGGTTCCGATCCGTCGTAGGATTAATGTAATCTTGTTTTCTGGCTGTTAATTTGTATATGTTTTCTAGTTCATATGCACGGTCTTCTTCCCCGATGGGTTCTATGTATCTCCGACCTTCGTCGGGATCTAAAGGTGCAATGACTCTAAGGACATCTCCTTCAAATGCCATTATTATTTTCTTTAAATCAACCACAATGGAATTATTGAAAGCCCAATCAATTCCTAATAGCACAGGGTAAGGATAACTATCATCAACTATCTCATTCACCTCGAAGTCTGCAAACATCCTGACTCCGTCGATGTCCATAGGGACATGTTCCAATCTTCCAAAGGGGCTTACATATTGTTGATTAGCCATCCTAAGCATGATAGGGGAATAGATTAACTTAGGTTTTCCCATCAGTGCCCAGGTCTTTTTTGTCATGACATTGACCTCTGACCCTAAGTTGAGGACTACATAGTCTATATCATACTCTCCAATTTGAGAATTCAAGTGTAGTTCCTTATTTGTCCCTCTCTTTTTATAGACTTGGTGCACTGCTCTATTCAACAAAGGATCTATCTTTCCTAACTCGTACTATCTGATTAAATTTTGTAGCTCTTGTACAACACTTTCATCCTGACTCAACTTAATACAAGTATATAAGAATTCTATGAGCTTGCTTACCTCTTTTCCTTCTCCTGGCAGAGTAGATAGGTCGAATGCCAGAGGCATTCCACATTCTCTTACTTTTGGTCGTCTCTTCGATGAAGAACCTTGGTCTCTCCTGAATTCTTTTCTTGCTTCCTCAAATATTTGTTTTTCTTTCTTTGCATAAAAAACTTGTGTCTTCTCTGCAACTTTCTTGACTCTCGATTCTTCTGTAGTCTTTCCTTGGGTTTCTCTGTCTTATCCTATAACAATTCCCCCTTTAGTGATAACAAAAACTCTAGGGTCCTCTCTGCGAGGCTCAACGTATATCAGTTTCACTTGTGGGTTCTGTTGAGGTCCTCGTCTCTCTTGAAGTTTGTCTAGCAACACAGGACAATCTTCAATAACATGATCGAATGAGATGCAGTAGTTGCAAGTGGTACAAGGGTTCTGACAGTCCCTTGCTAAGTTTCCTAGTTGCATGCAGTTGTAACAAATGATCTGTCCTCGACCTTGATCCATACCTCCTCCTCTTCCTCTTCCTCTGAATCCACCGCGAGGGTTGAAGTTTCCTCTTCATGAGGAATTATACTGCACAATGATTCCTTCTTGCTGTACTTCACCTTGAATTTTGTATACATCCCTTGAACTTTCATGCATGAGGTCGTAAGCCCTAAAATCCATGTTATCATGTCCTACCGACTTACAGAACGTGCAATAGATATTTGTGGGTGTTTGGACATATTTTTGCAGATAGTAACATTCTCCAGGGCAATATCTATTTCTACATACCTCGCACCAGGGTAGGGTAACTTGCTTCAAAGGGCTCAGAGCTCTAGAGGCCAAGTATTCATGAAATAAGGGACAATGTTCCTTGTCATGGCCTTCTGATTTTCATCTAATACACCAGATGTATTCTCTTTTATCTTTTCCCTTGTCTTTCTTCATATCTTCAACCTGTAGAGATAAACTAGTTAGCTGACTCAATATTTGGCTCATACCTGAGCTGGATTCTCCCATAGGGGTTGATTCTAACTTCATGGCAATATTCAGCGCCTCAAACTGAGAAGAAATATTTTGTTGCATTAGAGGAACTCTGATGTGTGGTAAGAGGGCATCAATGAACCATTCGTTGTTCTGCTCATATGGGATTTGAAAACTCAAATGGCCTGTCAAGGTCTTAAATCTCTGATCAAAATCCCACACAGGTTCAACTATTCTCTGCTTGATTTATTTTAGCTTTTTAATGCACTGGGACTCTGACTTAGGTTTCTTGAATTCAACAATTAATGCAGTACTAATGACATTCGGTGGTTTCGGTGCAGTTCCTTGGACAAATTTCATATACCAGCTTAGTGCGCGATCTCTTAGGGTAGTACTAAGTTGAGATCGTTTAACACCTTCATCGGTGATATTCTTAATACTCCATACAAATTCACATAAAAACCAGTGTTGATCAGGATCTTCAGATCCATATCCTCTAAAAGTGGGTAACCTCATCTCATCTGCCATAGATCTTCCTATGTTTCCTGACTGAGTATGTGGTGCACTGCTAGTGACAATGCTTAGAGTGCTCTGGTGAATCTAATTACTCTGATTGCTTAATGTTGCTGAAATAACAAGAGGAATAATAGTACTTACTTCAATAGTCGACACGGTTCCTGAAGTTTCTAACTCTTCCCGACGAGGTTCTTCAGCTTTCCCTTCCTCTACCCTAATGGATTCTGAATTCTCTTCGTCTTTCAGATCTGCCTCTTTTCCACTGTAGAAACCCTCGTCCCCATAGTTCTTCTTAAACAGGTTCGCAAGAGGGACTTCTTTGAATGCTCTCCCACTGCATGTGTGTCCAGCCTCTGTGTCGTTGTCGCTGTCCGAGTTCTTGAACATTAGCTCTTTCGATCTGACCAACTACTGTATCTTCAATATGTTCTTCTCATGCAACAACATCTTGATCTTCAACTTCAAAAAGTGTATAAATTTTCCTCTAGGTCCCTTAAAGAAATACCTCTCAGCTTGGCTATATGACTCTACTCTGTCAACAACAAACTCGGTGATATACCCTCCAATGGTACTATCGAACCAGTGATCTACTGCTCTTGACACAACATTATCAACTCTCTTGACCTTCTTGATCAACGTCGACTTCCAAACCACATGTGGTCTAGATCTAATGTCAAATTGGGTGTCTGTTAACCTAGCTAGCCACTTGTATAACTCCTGATGAATTCCTCCAAAGAAAATCTCATGTATATCAGTAAATATATATCTTCCCAACCAATCCTCTATACTAAGATTAGGGTTCTTGTTATGGGCTTCAGTAAATTCCTTTTCTTGATCCTCTATCCACTTCTGAATCTATGTCTTTGATGGAAACCACCTTGACATTCCCTCAAGAAGATTCATGTCCCAACAACGGAACCATTTTTTGGCATAGGGGAAGACCCAGGGTTCAGATCCAAGAGCGCACCAACAAACCCGAACTACTGGCCCTTTCGGAAACACCTGCGAGGTAGATGTAGTCTCACTCGAAGTAGCTATGCGGGGTTGTAGGACACATATGTCTACAACCAAGGGAATACATAGTGGATCCAATACAAGAATAAAACAACATCTAGATATCAATTACCAACTTAGATCTACTTCACACAACTATCTATCATATCTAACACAATATCACAATAGAAGTATATCAAATGAAAAATAACCCAACATCAATCACACATAACACAAGATATATATGGTTCACCCTCTCTCTAGGGCTACGTCCACAAAACTGTGCTTTATAATATATTAAGATGAAAGCATACAGTTCTTATCTGCGCTCTTAGCCTGCAGATCTCTCTCTCTCTCTATTTCTCTCTCTCCCCTCCCTGCGCACCTAGCTGCAGGGTTGATCTTTGCACCCAACTGAAGATCTTACAATACAGAAGGCCCTCTCACACAACACTTCTCTCTCACACAGTAGTACTCACTCAATCACACAATGACAATGAACTCTCAACCAACCTAACACCAACCCATCCCAGGTCCTTTAGACCTTTATTTATAAATTACAATAGCTCACAGACATCCTTAGGTTGAAACCTAAGTTTCAAAACCCCAAATACCAAAACCCTAGGTGTCTAAAACCCTAGGTCAACTTGACCCATGTTTTTAGGGCTTCACCAACCTGTCTTTCCTTCCTTCTCACACAGTGCTCCAAAGAATACAACGGTATCTTTTTCCTCTTGTTGATTTATCCACGATCCGTCTTCCTTGCTTATCTGTCATCCTCGATCTCCTCGTCCAACGACTTGCTTTCTCTTACTTCACACCATCTTTTCTGCTCTTCTTCTCACTTCAACCCAATATCAGTCACTGTGTCTTCTGCGTAGTTCACATTCTGTCTTTTCTTCCTGAATCTTCGCTTACTTCCATACCTAAGGGCCAACATGAAGTATTCGAGAAGTCTTTTTGAATTAATCCTTCACATATTCCTACACATT
>SNQJ01S0212390.1:0-11630 GCA_010110895.2 Picea sitchensis | reverse complement strand
AAAGGAGAAAGGAAATGGAACATGGTGGGGGAATTTTCCAAATTCATTCACTCTAACATGTAAGGAGTTGCATGATTAAAGAGTAGAAAACAACATACCTCCACTTACCCAAAAAGTAGATGAACCATGCAATAGGGATGTAGCTGCTGTTGGATCAGGAAAAATGTGATTGCTTATATCACTGCGATTGGATCATGGAACGTGAAGTGAAGGAATCCGAACTGCTGATTGGTTGTATGAATCAAAATATAAAGTCTAAAAGTGGAACTGTGGTACTCTCACATGGCTGGAAAAATATTGTTGCGACTGCTGATGGAGTCATGGAAAAGTGTATAGTCTTCATTCGCTGCTAAACCCGATGGTACAATTCTAGTCATGCGAATGAATGTGTCAATGTTGAGCATGAAAATAAGTCATTGGATTACCAACCATTGATGAATGTCGTTAACCAATGTGAGGCAAACTCATCATTGATGTCAATGAGTGCCAAGGTACCTAAGTACATCTTGCGAAGTGAGAATGAATGAGATGATGTCGAGCCACTTGCAATATCTAACGATCAAGGGACATTGATGTATTCCCATGATTTTCAGCGAGAGAAATTTCCATTAAGGCATGGAAGCCTCAATGTACTCAAACGAACTCTAATATCTATCCCAGATAAGGTGCCGACGTCGATGGGGAAAGACTTGTTGAAAGGTGGGCCTTAAGGAATCCCACATCAGTCAACGTGAGTTCATACAAAAAGATTGGTAGGACTATAGATGAAAATATCTCAGTAGAAACAGGATTGTATGGCAAGTAAAACAAGGCAATGTAGTCATGGAAATGAACTGAATGGTTTTATTCATAAGGAAAAATGAATTACAAAATAAGAAAGAGATGTATGAGACTCAGAAAGATAGGCATGTATAAAGTCATGACGGATAAGGAAATGAAACAGTGGACTCCAGCATGGATGACTAATGTTCTTTGAAAGATAAATGTGGGTAAACAATTCATGACACAAATGGTTTTATGAAGGATTTCTGTGTAACGGAAAACGTCATGACATGTGTGATGAAAATTAGCTCCTTCAAGCTGTCAACAAAGCATGTTTTTCTGAAAATTTTTGTGATTCTTGAAAATCACTTCGGAATGATATTGGATCGTATTCGAACTTGTAAAGGCTTAGTACTAATCCTGCATGAAAACTGTGAGAGATTAGAAAAATATAAAATGCAGGAATGAGTACGAATGCGAGCAAATCAAATTTCAAAAAAATTGTTTTACCTATTGCCCTTTACGCGCAAGTTTCGTTGTTGATTGTTGTTGAAGTGACTCAAGAAACCAAGTTAGCGTAAATGTAAAAACATTATTTTGATATCGTTTTCAAGAATGATTGAAATCCATTTTCAATTTGTATTATTATTATTATTAATTTTTTTAAGTTTCGATTTTTTTTTTTTTTTGTGTGTGATGACTCACCATTATATTATTTCACTAAAATAAATATTTACAATTTTTCACTGCAAATTTATCATTTCAAAATACATTTGGATAACTCTCCCTTCGTATAAATAGATAATCTTTTCTCATTGTTTTAATCTAAACTTATCTATAAACAAGAATACAAACTTTCAATCCATAGTAAAGTTAAAAACATTAATAAATATATAAAATTCTCATGCCCATAATTAAATATTTCCACACGTTCAACAAATAAAACTCGTCTATCACCAAGATTGCAGCATAAACCATCCACGTCAGCATTACCCCAACATAAAGGCGTGTATTTGAAGTTAGTGCAGTCACTGTTTTTGTTGCACGCAAGATTAGGTGTATCAAGGAAATAAAATTTTACAACAGTCACTGTTTTCCTGGCCTCTATGACCACAGAAGAATATTGCACTGCAAACATGATGAAAATCATTGCGATCAGTGCCATAAACACTTCCAAGTTTCTCGCTCCCACCATTAAGAGATTATAATTTCTCTTGACTTCTCACTCCATAACTTCCCCGTGGAATCAAAGAAGGTGCTCATCTGAGCTGCCATTCCACCAAACCTAGTGGGAAACCCAAACAATATCCCGCCACATGGGCAAATAGATATATTGGTTGATTATTGGAATAGACAGACAGGTTGATTTAACCCGTAGAACAATAGGCAACATACTTGATCAACTACATACAATGATCTCAACTACAGAAAGACAACAGAGCACTACATGTAGTGTGAACAACGACATGAGCCATGACTGCTTAACGACTTAATCACTGCTTCACCAAAACATTGTCTTTGTGGTGAACTACACCTCGCCTAAAGGAAGGAAAAAACACTGGGCTGGAGGAAATGAGAGGCAGCTACACTTTATGTAAGATTTTTAGAGATAGAAAAACTGGAGCCCCAACTATAGATATAGGGCCTAGACCATATCAATTATATTACTCGAAGATGGATAAGTTGGCTAGGCCGGTGAATCCCATACAGAAGGTGAGAAATAAAGGGAAATTGAAGCATGGTCATTATTAAGTCAAGGTCGATCCACCACAACCAGTTTAGACTTACCGAGATCCATCCAGCTATCTTATCTGGCACCGCAGAAAGATATCCACAAATTCATAGTTTATGGAACCCGTACCTTAATAAAAGAGAGGGTATTCGATCCAGATTTCCATAGGGGAAGAGGAAAAAACTGTTTATCTCTCTCTCTCTGACATTGAACTGTACGAATAGAGTCTTTTAAATGAGTATTATATATGTGAAAACATATCCAATTTGATTTATCTCGACTTTCATTTATCCTTACTAACTAATAGCGAGTCAGGTTGATTCTATTATCATAATATTAACTTGTTTAAGTAAATCGACAAGAAATTGCAACCTAACCTTTCATTTGGTCGAGTGCATTTCCACTCCCAACAACCCCCTTTTATCCTACTAATATGATAGATACAATCACTCACTCCTTACATTCACATGGCCTAAATAGATGTTGATTTGCGCATCGAAGACCCTCACCCTCCTCTGTCAGGTGAGCGAGAAATACCTAGCAGATGCAATCAAGGAATCCTCTCCCTGCAACAAGATAATCATAAAATTTATCTTCTCTTTGATTTCTATCCAAATGCAAGGCCTTTAAGATCATTGTTTGTGACTTGACAGGGGCTATTTATTCACCTTTCTCTTCCATCTACTTTTGAATAGAAGAAACATTCGCAACTATTGCCAAATATGTCGCGAGGGTTTGCTTGGCCTGACTTAACTCTGACTTCAAATTCCGAACTTCTGAGGAATGGAATTCCTTAAATATTAGACATCTTTTCAGAGTTGTTTTACCTAAGTGGGAAGTTTCTTAATATCTTTTTCCTTTCAAAGAATCTCATCATGGGAACATCAAGATAACTCCATTGTAATCGCGGTGGCATTTTTAGGCTTCCCTTTCAAATCTAATGTAAACTTAGTCGCCTTATTTTTAGTCCAACGACATTTGACTCAAAGGCTTTATGTTCTGGGGAGTCAGTGTCATAATTTCCACTTGTTCATCCAGCTACCAGTGCATGCGATAATCATGACATCGGAGGAATGTCTGGAGTAGATCCTGGAAATAATCATTCCCCAAATGGCCGAACTTACCTAACTGTCTATTTTTTACTGTGTTGGTTAACAATATCGACGAATAATAATCTAGATCCCCTAGGTCCGAGGTAGATTCAGGTAGAGGAGGCGATTATGCTCTGTTGTTCATTACTCGAAACATATAACGCCAATTCCACCAATTATAATCAAAATCCAATTAAATAACCCAGAGGTATATAGAATAGAGCCATCCAACTATATAAAAACAATTTTGATTATACCAAACATGGGAAATTATACTAAATTCAATTTATGTTGTACCTATATTTTCAAAAGAATCATATTAGACAAATGACAATGCAATCAAAACTTAGATATGTCATTACTAGATATGTGAGTCATAGTTCTCTGCGGATTTAGTTTCTAATCGGCAGAATCCTGCTATATAATATAGAAACTTCCGAAAATGGCATGATGACTCAATAAAAAATCCATTTGATCTCTGAGAGAGATAGGGGAGGAAATTTCCAAGTTGTTGATTAGGACAAGTACGGATCCATATACAATCTGCTCTGATAAGCGGTCGAGGACCAATGCTATCATATCCTTAGAAATTTGTTTCAATCGCTCGATCTTTCCAGATCTATACATCCAAAGTTGGCAACACATTTTTCCTTGTAGTTTTCTCTGGTGACACTTGTAAAACTGAATTTGTAAGAGCGGTGGTGGTCAAATATCTCTGGGATACTTGTTTGGTAGTGATGAGCCCACGAAACCAGCACCCACCCGTACCGAGCCTATGTAGAACCCATCACCTTTGGTCGGTGAAGCTCCGTAGAAGCCACCAAAAACTCCCTTTTGATCTTGGTTCAACTTCGACTCTCCTTCTACAACAAGATCCCTTTGAGATTTTTCTTTCTATTACCTTCCTTCAGTTGGTGCAAAAGCATGACAACCTCTTTCCTGGTCTGATGGCCACCCGAGACCAATCTCAAATGGCTTCGCTCCTCGCCCTTTGGCATGTAGTTATCACGTTGGGATTGTAACCCCTCGTATCAGGACTGAATTTCACAACATAACCCTAGGACGATGGAGGAGTTATGCCCTGGGAACCCATTCCACCAGGAAGATCAGTAGAGTACAACCATCTCTACTTTCTTTCCACCTATTTATCGTAGGTAGCAAAACAAGGAAGTTGGCTGATCGATCCACTTGTTATTACAGAAATAGATGAAGGCAGTGTCTTCTAATTCTCCAGAAAATGGAAGTGAATTCCCTGCAGGTGTGCATGGGTCAAACACTAATAACTATTTTCGTGATGAAGGACAAAACTGTGGAAATGTAATTTCAGTATGAAATAAGTTTGGTGAATTTTTATTAAATTTTTTATTTTTAAATGTTTTATTCCCATAAAATTAAAATTAAAAGGGTCCCAATTCAATATATATATATATATATATATATATATATATATATATTAAATTTGTTTTATTGTATCATTTCTAAATTAAAATTAAAGCAATTCTAATTCTAATGAAGTTTAAAGAAAATAAATTTGTTAGCAAATGGCGATCTCAAAAAAACAAAATTTAAGCAATTTTTACATCGTTATTTTTCCTGAAAACGTTTATAGACATCCTACTTTCTAATCCTCAAAAAGTTTATAGAAATCCTACTTTTTGATCCTCGAGATCACACTAAGCGTGGGATGAGAGCATACTTATTCAAAAATAAAACTAACATGTTTTATTCCTTTGAACCTACCTACTCTACTCTAATTGGAAGTTATAAATTAATTACGTGTAGTCAAAGATCCAATGCAACCATAAGCGCAACAATAATAAGAATATATTCATTGTCAATTTTGCGAAATGAAATCTAGAACATACAAAAATAAGTAAATTTAGTTGATGTAAACCTGAATTAACTAAATAAAAAAAAAACTTTGATCTAACCTAATGCTTACTTGGAACCATTGTTCAATAAGGCTTTCGTAGGCATGATTTCCCTCCTTCAAATCATGTTGTAACTCTTCTTTGTCTTCCTCGATCTCCTTCTCTAATAATTGTTCTCTGTCAGATGTGCAGGATTCTTGGAATGTTGATTCTTCATTTTCCTCTGGAGGAGTAATTAAGCTTTCATGTACTGTCAAGATCTCCTCTTCCAGAGAAGAGGAGATCCTGACTTTTGCTAGGATCTGAGTGAGCTATTCCAAGCTTAAACTCATTGTTAAACCATCTTGTTAAAGAGATTATTACAACACCCAAAACTTAAATCTAAATAAAAAACTTAAATAAAAGCACTCTTGTTGAAACATAAAACAATTACTCTTCAAAATTGCGGAAATCAAACGCTCTTACTGAAACAGTAAATCACACTTGTAGAAATTAAACACTCTTGCATAAATTGAAATTCACACTTGCAGGAATTGAAATTCACACTTGCAAAAATTGAACAATCAAGGATTTGGAGAAAACACACTATAGTAGTCATGCAGGTTATTACCTCTCATATTATTGTTTCTCCTCCCCCAAGTTGTGTAATTTAAAATACAACCTACCTACCTAGACCTCAATCCATTTAGCACTTCCCAGACAATGATGCCAAAATGTTGGTGGTAAATATTTTTGTTTAATAAGTGCCCAATCATTTAATTGTCAACCCGAGGAGTTCGTAAACTTGCAAAGCACATGCATAGTATATGCAGGATTGAAGCTAATTTAACCTAATCTAATGTTTAAACTACAACTGTAATTGAATCATTAATCTAATGCGGGAAGCTGAAACACACGAATTAGACTTGAATTGCTGAAACACACAACTAAAATGAAATTGCGTAAATGAAATTAACTTGGAAATGGAAAATTGCATCAAAGGAAAACAACATGTGAAGAGAAACAAGATGACAGATGTGAGCTCACAGTAACAGTAAAGCAATCTCAATTACATCACAATGATCAAATGACAAAATAATGAAGTCATGAAACTAATCAAAGAAATGACTATGAACAAAATGACTAACTCCTATCATTGATTTCTAATCATTTTCCAATATAAATATAATCTCCTTCTAATCCCATAATGACTAATTACTTTCTCATCCTAATGACTACTCCCTCATGAAGAGAGACCACTCTCTTTTATGCATGAGAGCTTTGAAAAGAAGATAAGCATGTCATAATTACAGATCCACTTTTCTCTCAACCAATTTCCCATTATTACAAAATATGATCCCTTCAAATCCTCACACATATCTCTCATACATATTGGATAAGATATGCTATCCATTCCCCATGATCTTCTCCTTGAAATAGGCTTGAATAATTATCTCCTCAAATCTTGAAATGGTGGAGGAAGTATTCGAGAAGTCTTTTTGAATTAATCCTTCACATATTCCTACACATTACAAAGCTCACACATTTTTGATATATATATATATATATATGAAAACATGTCAATTTTCTAATTTTTAACCATAAATTATCTTTTAATACTAAAATGAATAAAGTGGAAAATAATAAGGTGAAACCTCAATGTATTTATGAAAATGGTTAAATGAGGTGATAGAATGTGAGGAATGGCGAAAGGACAAAAATGATGAAAATGTGACATTTCTGAGAGCCAACAATATCCTTGATATTTTTATACATAGTTAATTGTTTGGTTAATTATTGAATAGTATTCATAAATTCATCCCCTATCATTCTACCATTTTTTTCTAATTACACTCCCTCCATATTTCCCATGAACCCTATCATTCCTTGTTCACATGGTAATTAATGAATGATGTGTTATGGATAGATTTGCATGTATCTCGGGTCAATTTTGGAGCCAAATTTTGATTCATGTAAGGACAGTGTCATGTATGGTTTATTAAGAGCTCCATTACTGAAAAACTGTTGCTACAATATGATCTTTTTCAGTATAGGCAACAATGGTCGAAATAACGGAGGCAGGGGAAATTGGAATCGAGGCCATAGGAGGCCTAGATTTTCTATCCATTTTGACATTGACCCGCAAGAATTGAACCAGTTTTTCCAAGCTAGGTTCTTTAATTGGGTTGGTCATGGGATAATGCACTCTTGACTAGAAATACCCTTTCCAGCCTCATAATATCCTTGGCATTCTCGTTCCTCCACATGTGTCTTTGCAGCCCGAAGTCCTCACAAATGACGGTTGGTAAGAGATCGTCAACCATATTGTCTTTCACCATCGTGGTTGGCCCACTATGTCATTTCCTTTACCACCACATGTTAATGCCAATGTCCAAATTTCCCATGTTTTTTCGCCAATTTAGTCTTCACACGCAAGTAAGAGATTTAAAACTGATATTCCCCAACCTGTGCAAGAGAAGGGGAAAACATTTTCCTTCCCTTCTTCTCCCTCCACTGATTACTTGAAATATGTGTCTTCCCTCCTTCATTTAAAGGGTGACTGCTCCCATGTGATCAAAGAGATACAGCCCCAAGGGTCCAATCAACCATGGGCTACTTCAGAAAAGTCTAAGGGAAACAACAGTGAAAAGAGGAAAATTGCCTCACAAAGTGGAAAATATGGTTTTTAAATTATGTTTTATATGATTTCAGTTGACGAGGACAATGATTAATGGTTTTCAACATTTTTTGGATAGCAAGCCCTATTTTTGATATATATATATATATTCTTTTTGGATATGATATAAATTATTTATGATATTTAAATATCCAGTTTAAAATATATTCAAGGGATTTACAAGGGTGGCATATGGTGAATATGATTATCTTTTGTGTGTTATATTTCATCATTTAAAATAAAGAAATGGCGGGAGTCACAAGGGGTTCCACCTACCTAGTTATTATTAATTAAGACCCTTAACTATATTATTAGTATTTATTTACCCTAAACTAATTAGTTAAGTTAAACCAACTTAACTAAAGAAGGTATTTGAACTACTTCAACTTATTTGGAAAGGATAAAAGCTCAATGAGAAGAAGAGACAAGGGGCGAAAAGAAGAAAAAAACAAGACTAAGGTTTGTTCTTTAGTTACATGAGATAGTTTCAGTTTTCATTCATTTCTGAGTTTATTCAAAGCCTAATTCTCTTCTTGACAACATGGTATTATTGTATACGGCAAGGTGCAAGACTGAACCACACTTTTCAGATGCTTGTTTTAGAGGTGTTGTTTCATCCTTGATAGTCTGTGTATTCTTGTATGTTTGTGAATTAAGTTTCATGGTTGATAAATGATATCTTGCGGAGTAAAAAATGGCAGCAGTTCATGGCAAGTTGATCCAGAGTATTAATTTCATTTTTAATTTATTGTCAGAGTCTTTTTGTATGGTGTTCATTAGGGATCTCTAACTCAGACTTTGGTCCATGCCCTCTTAGGGGTTTTGTAAAGAGAAAAAAACTTTTGGTATCTCAAAATGAAATAAAATTAGATTGATACTATGTCTCATATATGTGTATTCATGACTTGGTTACTTTTCGCTTTTTATCTCCATGTTTACTTTATTGCAAAATCTGTGTACATTCCAGAAGTTTTTTTTTAATTTATTTTATATTGCAACATATTTAAATTATAAATCAACCTCAGTCCTTGTAATTAATACTTGCGGATTGAGAGAATATTTTCAGGCTATAAACCTCGGGTGACATTCCCAACTATCTTTTCCTAGCCAGGCAAGATCTGAAAATGATTGAGTAAGGTTATTCATACCTTTTCCTCAACATTTATTTGGCGACCATACTGGGGAAATAAAAAAAAAAAAACTCATTATCTTTATTTCCCTGGTTTCTTGTATTTTTACTTTGTATTTTTGTATTTATTGTTTATATGCTTTTTTGTTTATAAGTTTTTCTTTTTTCTTTTTTCATGACTTTATCGATTCCTATCTTGCATGATCATGTATAAATCTAATTTGAGCTCATTGTCAATGGTTAGTTGTCCTCTTTTCGAGGGTAACTTATGGGAATATTCTCATAACCATATTGATGATTTCCTTATCTTATGTCAATCTATTGGGGTTTATGATATACATACTTCTTCATATCTTTTTCCACTTTCCCTTCATGGTAAAGTAGGAGACTGGTCTATATGTGTAGTATCTAGTCAATTTTTCACGGGAGAATCAATTTTTGTAAAGTTTCTTATCGACTTTCCTCCTCCGCCTATCTTCCATCACTTTGAATTTCTACTTGAAAGCATTCCTGACCCTCCTCGATGTGACTTTTGCTATGGTCCTCATGAACAATTAACCTATGGATTGTTCTTAAAGGCTAAAAATGAATATCACACCAATCCCTCTCTCTTCATGATGAGTCTGCAGGAGGAAAATCATGCATCTCATAGTGCTATATTCACAGAGGATTGTAGGGATTATTGTCTGATATGCCTACTAATCATACTTTTGAAAATGATTTATTTGATGCCTTCCCCTTTAATGATGACCTTTTTGAAATATATCCTACTCAAGATCAACTTGTGTCTAACGAATTACTCTTCATGGATGAATCCGGCAGGGAAGATTCTCTTGATTTGAATAGTACTATCCCTCATATTTCTCATGACTATTCTGAAGAAGATAAAAGAAGGGATTCAAGAGGACATATAGGTTCATATGTTGGCTCTTCTTTTGAAAATTCCCATAAGAATAATCAAGATTTTACATTGCAAAATTCCTTCACAAACCCATTGTTTCAGTTGAAATAGGTTGAGGAATTCAAAGACGATATACATATCTGCCTTGCATGCATGATTTCTTTTGATAATGATAAATTTAAGGGGATTCCTATGCATTTGAATCCTTTATTTTCTCCCTCGGTGCATGGTAGTTCTTTTCCTGATTGGGAGATCGTAAATGATGACCTTATAATTCTTAAAGATCCCATTAACTCCATCCTCTTCATCAAAACTTCTAACTATCATTATAATGTTATTGATAATGTGCATGTTTCCAATATCAAGCTGAAATCCCATCTTGTTGGTTGGCAGGTACTGCAAGATGATAAACACTTTTTTTGGATCTTGATAGGCCCATTACCCTTGCTACATGTGTTTGTTGGTTGGCAGGGTGATAGACATTCTTTATGCATCATATTTGAATTCATTAATCATCCATCCAAAATAGATTATGCATTTATCTATGAAAAATGTCATCCTACCTGACTCCAATAATGTTTTCCCCTTCCTTTGTACATATATAATAAATTGGGTTTTTAGTTTATTTGGTTTGGTCTTTCATTTTTTCTGTTCTATTTATATTGTTTTCTTTTGTTTATTATAAATAATTTTCGGATTAGTTTCGCCACAACGATGTCATTCTGTAAGTATTGTTGCTTAGTAACAATTAAGTTACACAACTATCATGATGTCCTCCTTGTAGACATCACTGAAATTGTTTTATGCTTCTAGTACTGTTGTTAGATAGATCATTTGACTTTCATCCCTACTTTCTACTATCTCTTTCTTCCCTCCATCCTGAGATTCAAAAGAGCATACCAGAAAATTTCTCCTCGAAACAAGAAACGCTTTTATTGTGATCGATCGAATGTTATGCATATAGGGCCAAACCCCTCATACATACCACTTTTCATGAGTTATTCCCAAAATAATGTATCATTATTTCCCTTAAACTGCCTCACTTCCCCTATTGCATAATCATTCTGGTAAATAATTCTTTGATCTACGGTTCACATGGTCTGTAAAACCACACATTTTGAGTTCTTAATCTCTTGGAAATAGATTTCCCTATGGATTCGCCAGTTTGTTGACGCTTGAAAGAGTAATGATGAATAATATGCTCGCAAATGATCGTCAAGTTTTATTATTTAATTATATTAATAATATACTAGTAGGTGGGACCCCCTTTTTTAAATTATGGCACTATGATGGATAAGCAACACTTATATTTTATTTTCCTATGTATTGGTTGCGACACAGTTTTCTACAACTCATTTGCTTCAAATCATGGTTAAAATGTTTATGGTAATATGTGGTGGTTGGGTGATTAAAACATGGAGCTAAATGGTTTTGATGATCTCTCATGAAATATGGTTATGCTTCCTTGTGGATGAAAGAATTATACTC
>SNQJ01S0212387.1:0-15822 GCA_010110895.2 Picea sitchensis | reverse complement strand
TTCATGGAACTTTACAGGAAGTTAGTGAACCTATTTATGATGATTTCCTGCCAGAAGATCAGATTTTAGACTCTACTTTGTTTCATGAAAAAGATATGGTTGCCATGTTTAATGATCCTGAAGTAAGTTTGTTGTTCGAAAATTCTTTAGACTGTGATTTGCAGAAGTATGATTCTGAAATAAACAGTATGCCAGAGATAGTAACAAAGTGTCCTTTGCTTGAGAGATCCACAGTTGATGTCCCGAGTTTTTATTTGACTGATGACCCTCTTGAGTTATTTGTTGAACCTAAATATGATGAGTATAGTGATGATTATTTCATCATTACTGTAGAACAACTTGCTGCAGATTTTTCATGGAGGGATAAGGGTCTTCAGACAAGATTGTGCCATGATTTTGGAGATGCCATTGCAGATGATCTTGCAGGGTGCTCAGATATTCTCTTAAAGAATGATCCTGAGCATTATAAATTAGAACATAGAGTAGTCCTGGATGTTTTAAAACCTCAGGACGATATATTTTTCCAAGATCCTTTTGCTGATCTTTTAGATTCATTTAATGGAGGAGTATGCTATGTCATGGATATTTGGTCACAAGAATTGATGAAAGGTTTGAAAATTCATGATCACCAAAAGGTCAAATGGGAGTTGTCAGTTTCCTTTTTCAGCCTTCTCAAAGAAAGTGTGAGAAAATTTCAAATAAGTAGACAATTATTGGATTGGCTTCACTGGCATTTTCGTATCATTTGATTCAGTGGGATTTTTTCAGTAGTTAGAGTAGGTGATGTATATAAATAAGCTTGACTTCAAGCATTAGATTACAGCGGTGGTTTTCAATATGTTTTCAGTTTAGTTTTGAATCTAGTATGGTTTTGTTTTAAAGCGTTACGACTCCATAGCCCAATGGATGAATAAGCAGTTTTTCGTTCCGAAAAGATGCAAGTAAAGTGATAGGGTTCAGAGTTTGATAAGGATGATTTCGGTTCGCCCAATGGATGAAGGCACTTGGTCTACTGTTCTTGGCGCTTTATAGGAAAGCACCATCCCTAGATGGAGCCTATGTTGGAACAAATATTGAAATTTTGGCTTTCGGTAGCTTAGGAGGAAAAAAATTATAGTGTTTAGCTACCGAAAGTGCAGACTTTCGATAGCTTAAATCTCATTTTCATATGCCCTTAACTGCTGAAAGTGTATCAGATGAGACTAAGCACTCAAGCGTCACATGGAGGAAGAGCTCAAGAGGAGGCACAAAAAAAATAAAAATGCAATAAACGGAAATAAAATCACTAAAATAAGGTTTTAAAAAATGCCACGTCATCATTTCGGGTTTCGGCCATCGGAGGTTTGGTCGACGAAATTTTTGTTTTCTATTTCTTGAAACCTGAAATCCCGAAATTAGGGTTTCGGGACTTTCGGTGGTTTACGACGCTTCGAAATTGCACTGTTAGCCACCGAAATCTAGGACTTTCGACAACTAAGATACCTTTTTTTTTGATGTGTTAGCCACCGAAATCGCAAATTTTTCATATGCAAAAAACTGCCTCAGCAAAAAATCAATTTTCTCAGTCGTGGAGAGGCAATTTTGTGTGCTCAAATGGTCGATTGACATCTAGAGATCCTAGTATTTCCATTGGTGCATTCATATTTTCATTTGTATCTTTGTAAGGCAGTCAAAAGTCCCCCGAAAGAGGAGGTTCGTTTTCAGAAATGTGGCATTTTTTACTATGCCGAGTCATGATTTTCAAATGATGATTCTGAGCGACTCGAATATCATTTTGAGAAACGGTCAGAGTTTTTTGTGCCTAACACATCAGAGATCAATAACCTCCCTTATTTTTCCTACTGGTGTCACATATTGGGAGAATCAAATCCATCTCCGAGCCTTAATTTTTGGATCTCAGAATTTCTCCGTTTGACACATATTTTTGAAAGGAAGATATGGGGAAAATGGAAATGGATCTCAGGAAACTGAGAGAGGGTTTTGGTAAGAAAAAATAGATGAACAAAAACCTCTTTCATTTTATACACATCTATCACGATTCGAGATATACAGAACCATAACCGAAGCCCCAGTTTTTAGCAGTTCGACCCATTTTCTATGGCAGAAAGTTTCTGAATTTGATGGTAACTGTTGTTATCTTTTGGGAGGATTTTGACCTCAATACATACATGAAATGCCTTTTCATTTCTAGAGGGATTTATTTTGGAATCCGAATCGTTTTTCAGTTATTCTAAAGGGGGCAGAAGACATATATTATTGTATCTTCTTGAAGAAAAGGGAGGGGGAATAGCCCAGGAGCCTTTTGGAGGCTGGGTTTGTAATGCATTCCTTTTCAGCAAATATAGAACAGAGTGCCAAGAGATTCTACACCTTGTCACTATCTAATTCTTTCTTCTTCCTGTGTTATTGTTTCTGAAGTTTTCGTCACTTCTCTTTCTTCCTTCCATTCATTAATTCAGCTTGTAATGGTTACAATTCAGTAATACTTCTGTTGTAGCTAATTTAAAGCATTCCTTAAAGTGCAATTTTTCCTCTGTTATTCCATGAGTAGAACAAGACCTGCATCTTAATTGTTTTGCCTTATTTACAAGTTTTATTTGTTCATAGCTTTTCCTCTGTCTTGTTATGAGTGAGACAAGACCTGTGTTCAGATATTTGAAGTTTGGTGTTATTTCTTCCATTGAAATAAAGATTAGACCTATCAGAATTAGATATCTAACTCTTTGTTTTAGTCTTCTTCATCTCCTATCCTCTATCCATCTTCTTTATTGAATCAATTAGACAAATGATGTCATGCCTCTTCATTTCTGATCTATAAATGAATAAAGGGCATGTTTCAGACCTAGTTCTAGAAGCCTCTTATGACTGATCAATCAACAAATTTTATTTCATTTAAGATGTGATAAGGCTTGGCTCTTTTACAGCCTAGAGTCAACTCTTGCGACAACAGAAGGATTTGGGGATTTTATTTTTACTTCTCTTCTATTTTAACATATATTCTACCATAAAATTCATCATATATCCTACGTTATCCATTCAATGACATGCATTCTGCATAATTATACTAGTGAGTGTTGTAAATAAACCATTTCATTCATCTAACCATTTATTCATAATTGCAGAAACAACAAAAATCATTCAAACACATTGCAACACAATATCTTACTGGGGTTCACCCCCCCGGGATACGTCCACAAAAATATTCTACTTTATTCATTCTTATTTAAAATAATGTTGTGTGCATTACATCATAGGGTTTAAGAATAGTGTGTGAGGTTGACTAGCATCGCACCAAGCTCCACAACTTGTGACCTAACCCTCAATTACATCTCAACTCTGACTCCATCTGATCTCTGCAACTCTCAACAATACTCTAACTCATAACTCCAAAGGTGCTCTAAGTACTTCGGTCATGCAAAAGTGATAATTGCTTACTTCACCAAAGACACCTCACTCTACCTCATACATCTTCTTTATACTACAAAATGGGTAAAACCCCTTACATTATGACTAAAAAACCCTACTCCTAAGTGGACTCAACTTTTCCACTTTCCAACTACCTTCCACGCGATTGGTATTCATCCTTTCTTTGACTCTGCACTGATCTTCCTTCTTTCCTGGCGCACTGCTTCCATTTCCCTTTGTCATGCTGGTATTCCTTCTTTTCTTGCACACAATGCTTCCTTTGGTCCATTGTTCCTTTCTTACTATGCTTCAATCCCAAAATTTCCTTCTCGAACATATGGCAAGAAGGATGAGTTTGTGGGGGTCATCACGACCTATATATCATAGGATATTTGATTTCAGATCAATGGAATCGATTTCCCTCATCAAGTTTGGAAGAATCTAAATTCGTTGTTTGATTGAGTCAATGAGATATGTGTCATGCAATTGGAGAAATATTTTATCTCTCTCGATCCTCATTCTATTGACAGAATAAAGGACTATTTGGGGCATGTCAAAGAAATTTAGTTGAAATTGGGCGAATGTGGAAAGAGATATTAGAATAAGGATGGGCAACTCATCAAGATGGTCTTGAAGAACTTGAGAACACCATTCAACGTGTTCGTGTCAACTTTCCACACCAATTGAAAAGCACACAAGGAAGATGATAAGGATTACACCTTTGAATATTTCTATGGTATTTTGATTACTGATCAGCAAAAACTAATTGAATAAGGAAATCTTGGTGGTAAACATAAATCCTATTTTCTCAAGGGAAAGAGCAATATGGATCCCATGGATAGAGTACGATTTGATGCCTCTACATAGAAATTTGCATACCATGACCAAAAACCAAAGGGACAGACATATGCACTCGAGCACAGTCGAAATAAGAAGACATATCAATACTATGGAAATAATCAACATGTAGAGAAAGTATTCTATAAGAATATAGATTAGTTAGAATATAAGGTTAAACACCTAGAAGGAAACGTGTCCTTTGAACGACCACCCACTGATAATTTCACCTTCAAAGTAAAAAATTCTCAGGCCTTTCTGTCTCATTCTACACAGAAGGAATGGGTATTCAATTGTGGGTACACTCATCACATGGATAAGGATGCCTCCTTGGTCACATGGTTGGATGAAGCTAAGGAGAGGAAAATATATACTATTGATAATTTTTCTCTAGATGTTGTTGGCTAGGGTGATCTTACTTGTTGACATGATAATTTTCGACATCTATCATGTTCCAAACCTTAGTGCCAATATATTGTTTGTTTCTTAGTTAACAAAGATAGGTAACATTGTGTAATTATGTCCAGATCAGAGCTATGTTTGTGATTTGAATAAATGCAAGTCAATTGTCATCGATGAGATTCTTGACCCGATGGACAATTTATATAAATTTTGTGACAGGACTCGAATTGAAACTGAACCAACTACTCTTTTTTCTCACACTGATGAGCGAAGTCAAATTTGGCATGAGTGACCCAAACACCTAAATTTTTGAATTTCGCAGTCGATTGAAACTCAGAACATGGTTGTTGTTTTACCTATACAATTTCCCCTTGAAGGAGTATGTAAAGGTTGTGATCTTGGAAAGCATCATCATACACCATTTGACTATGGAAAATCACCACAAGCATAGAACCTACTGGAACTGGTTCATAGTGATGTTTGTTGCATTGTTGGGCGTTAGGGATGACCCAGGTTATGATATTAAATGTTTCAACAAAACCCTCAAACTATTAGTCCTCCTCGTAAACTAGAAGGAAACACTGCACACAGAGTGCACAACACAGTCTCACCCAAGATAGCTTATGGGGATCTGCAAGAATCATATGTCTTCATTCAGGGAAGGGATTGTGAATATGAAGTGTGTCTTTTTTGTATGCATCATATCTATTACTCATCCATATAGATCTATTATTCATTCATCAAGGAAACCATGCATGCATGTTGTAATAATCTAAGCTAAACATTCATTCTTTAACTGATAAATAGAAGAAATAGTAAAATAACCATTCACACACATTAACACAACATGGTTACCGTGGTTCACCCCCCTGGGGCTACATCTACAAATATTTGGCTCTTCTTCTCTTTTATTCATCATTCTTTAAAGACAATGCTACGTGCATTACATTATCCATGATTACAACCAAAAACTTATGGCAAGATCTATCTGTGAGGTGGACTAGACCACACCAGGCTCCACAACTTGCGATCTAACCCTATTTTTCCACTTTCTAGCTCATTAACCACCCTCTACTAGACCTCCTAGGACTTTATTTATACTACTCTATTGGCTCATATCCCTTACATTCATATCAAAAACCCTAACCCTAACATAGCTAGATTTTTCTTCATGTGCACCATGCTTCTTTTCCTTGGTCGTCAACATGCTGCTTTTCCTCCATCTTCAACATGTTTATTTTCCTCCATATATGGCGCGCCCTCCAAAATTGGATTTTCTCCCCAAAATAGGGCTGCGCCAACAAGCCCCCAAAACTGACATGTGGCTCGTCCCGAGCCACTTAGGTAGTGTGCACTCCCTACACAACCTTCTCTAAATTGTGGAACTTTCCTGCTAGTTTCTCCCCTTTTTCTTTTTCCTGTGTAACTTTCTCTATTAGCACCTCTACTACTTGCATTGTAATATTTTCATTCAATAAATATGTGCTCTCAATATGATCATGTTCCATCCTTGTCTTTTCTACCTCCAGTTTTGCAATTATTTGCATTGCTTGCTCCTGGAGTGGCTCTAATTGAGCATGCCTTCATTGTTTATTTGTATGCGCAGTCTTTAGTTCCATATGAAGGTTCTTCATCTCTTGTGTACCTTTCAACCTTTTAGTGATTCTCATTTCCTTTTGTCGCTGCTTCAAATCCTGTATTGCAACATTGAATTGTTCTTCTTGTTTATCCAACTGCTGGACCTTCTCGTCTTCCTCAAGACTAGTCCATATTTGCGCAGTCCTGTCAAAGAGTTCTCTGACTTCCTTGGATTCCCTTGCCATCATACTTGTTTGTAGTGTTCTTTGTTTTTCTCTCTCGGCTGTGACTTCTGGAGGGGTTGTAGGTGTAATTGTTTCCTTTAGTTCCTCTATCTCCTGCATGTACCCCTCGATTGTATGTGTAATGATCTGTATCTGTTCTTTTGCACTGCTCTCTGCTACTTGTACACTATCCAAAATCATTTTGAATACTTCGTGAAATTTCTTTTCTAGGTTATCCATGCGCTACTTCTCTTCTCCATATGACTTACTCTATTGTCAGTTGTAGTATTTCCTTAACATCCTTGGCGACTTCCAGTTCTATCACATCAGCCTTGGTCCATGACTATACCTTCTGTGTGATGCTGACTTGCAATATGTACAGTTCTTTCGTTGGTATTTTTGCTAAAACCAACTTCAATTGTTCCAAGTCTTTTAATGACTTTTGCGTTGTTTCCTCCTCTATCAGTAGCATGTCTTATGTAATGTTGAAATTTGGACTTGGATGCACTACGATTTGTATTGTTTCTTCATCGTTGTGCACAGTTCTGTCCTCTTCCTATGTCGATTGTTGCATTGGTCCCTTTCCTTTATCCTATGTTTGTGCTACTTGTAGCCATTCCGAGACTTTTCTAACCTCCATCAATTCCTTCATAATTCTTTCCCTTTGGTTCTTGGCATCCTCATATTCCTTAGCCACACATTCTTGGACTTTCTCTACTACAAAATATGCTTCATCCTCGGTAATTGTGTATTCCAAGATGTCCTTATGTGCCTTGGATTTCTAGCGCAACCTCCCTATTTGTATGATCAACCTTTTAGGTGGCCCTACATCTATTGGGACTATCTTCATTGGAGATTATTATGCCACTGTGTCTCCCCCTTATTTTTATTCCTTCCCAGGGATATTGTCCTTCTTCCCTGTCTGTCAATTCGTATTTAGTGTGTTGTCCTTTTTATGTGTCGTTGGCTTAGGACCTAGCTTCTTCTTCATAGGTAGTTTCTTTGTGGATGCACTTCCTCTTGTTGCTTTAGTGCCTTGTGTTGTTGTTCTTATGTCTCCTACAAATGTCTACAACTTGCCTGCTTCAGTTGCCTTCTCCTTGGGTAGCCCTTTGGTTATAACTAGGAATTTTGAGTCATCCTCCCAGTCCTTGATCACCCAATATGTTTCTTCTGTGTTGACGCAATATCGAAATTGCACCCACTCTTTCTTTGGATCCCTGCACGCCTGGATCCACATATTGTGTCTCGTGGCCTTGAACTTGGCTATCCCCTGATACTGCGTGATCACCTTTGGAGTTATCCTCTAGCTACTAGCTATATTTTCCTTCATTTGATCCAGGCACATTGTGAAGTTGCTATCATTCCTGCTTCTCTTTTTAGGCTCTGAAGTGCTCCCTAAGGATGTATACCGCACTGTGCGGAATTTTCCCACTATGTCACATAAGTGAAAATAGGTAGGTTCGCCCCATCCTATCAACACTATCAACACTATAAACCATGAGTAGTGGAATTCAGTCCCCAAGTCCTATGCGTCTTTGTAGTAATCCAGGAATAGATTAAGCAAGTAAGGGGCCCAACTTAACATGGTGCATTTTGTGCACTGCGTTGCTGCTACTATGACTCCAGCGGGGACCTCCTCCTTGCGACATTTACAAAGGAGTTTAGATGCCATTAATTTGGTTTCCATATTGGTGGCTAGGTCACTAATTGTCTTGATTATTATTCCTCGTGACCCTCTTTCTAGCCCATAGGTCTTTTTTATTTTTTCCACGAGAACCTTCTCCTTTGTTTTATCGTCCAGGTACTACACGAGCTTCTCACTATCTGATGGAAATCCTGTGATAAATGAAATGAGCTCCACATCAATGGACATTGACCTGTACATCCACAAAAATCCCCCATGGAGAACTGCAAGTAACTGCTTGATGCAGTTGTTGACATCTTCCCCCTAGCGAAGTGGGGGATCTCGAGAAAATTTATTATACTTGTGTTGAACATCCCTACTATCCATTGCTTTAGCTGCAAAACCGGATCTCTTAGTGGCCTTGTGACCAGGATTTCCATGTAAACCTGTTGCATGAATTTTGGGAATTTTCCAGTGTCAGACACATCATGGTCTGTATATCTCAATTTGTCTATGCAAACCAACAATCCTGTACTGGCTTGCACCCCCTCTAGAATGCATGGTAATACTATGGATACCTCGGGTTTCTTTGTAGGGATCTATGAATGGGTTGTTTCCCTTTATTCTTTGTTGGCATGTTGTATGGCCCAACCTCTTCTTCCCTTTCTTCCACACCATAGTCTGGTTGTCCTGTTATATCCTCAATTTGTACCTCTTATTGATATGTGGACCCTACCATTGGTTGTGACCTTGGCCCCTCAGACTCCATTCTTTTGGTGGGCTACTTCAACCTTGGGTTGTTTCCTTGGGGTTTCTGACACATAAGGGTTTTGTTCCCCCACACTGATCTGTGGATCAATATTCATCCTTACTATCACAGGAGCTTGCTCCTCCTCGTCCACCATTGTGGCTCTCACTGATTCATCCCATGGTGAAGGAATGGCTTCGACATCGACCACTCTCTCCAGCTGTCGATGAACTTGTTCTTCCCATATGAGTTCCTGTGGCAACCTGGTGTTGCTTTAGTTTTTTCTTGCCTCTTGGCTTGGTGCACCAAATTTTGGTGGTTTCATCCTACGTAAATCTTCCCACTGCTGCTGAAATCCACCTACTAACGTCTTCAAAATCACTTTTCGTTGCTCATCTTTGTGCTACTTAGCTCTGCATATGTTTAAATTCACAATGAGGTGTGGCACGCTTTCCAGTTATATAAGTTCTCTCATAAATGTTGTAAATATTCTCGGATATGTTTCCTTTATTACCATAAATTTTCTAAATCTTCTTTGGCACGCTTCCTTAAATTTCATAAATGCTCGATTCACACCTTATTTTTCCAATGACCGGTTATTCCTTTCTGACCATTGTCCCCCTTTTCGGTGTGCTACAAATTTATTTTGTGATTCTTCCTCAACGCACTATGTTTTTGTTCTGTCACTGTTATCTGATGCACAATAACTTTACTTCTTTTCATGCTAGTTTCTCTGTCTGACGTGCGCTACTTTTTCTAGTTTTCTACCATTCAACCAACTTCCTCCTCTTTTTTTATTTTTCTTTTTTTTTCTACTTTTATTTATTTTCTACTTTTTCTTTCCTAACTTCTACTATAGTATACTATACACAAGGCTTCCTCACTGCACTACGAATATTGAGAGTTAGTAGGTAGACTTTCCCGATACAGTTTTATCTTAATACCATTCCCCAAACCCTGCATTTCTTTTCCTATCAAGTCCTTTAGTTGCACATATCCTCCATATTTTACATACTTCACTTCATATGGCCCTAGCCAATGCATTCTGAACTTACCTGGATGTTGAAAATATTTCCTTCCATAGAGGAGAACTATATCTCCCCCCTTAAAGCTCTTATTCTTTATGTGTATGTCATGCCAGGCTTTGTCCCTTACTTTTTGCACCTCTTGGTGCAATCCTACAAGAATTTTGTCTTCTTCAAGTTCCATAAGTTGACATAACCTTTCTTTTACTGTGCCTCTTTCTGTCATATTTGTGATTGTTGCAACACGCAGAATGGTACCAAAAATTCTAATGGAACCACTACTTCTTATCCATACACCAATCTGAATGGTGTCTGTCCTATCAACTTCTTGCATGTAGTCTTGTGTGCCCATAATATTGCTGGTATTTTGAAATCCCAATCATCTCTATTAACATTACAAATATTTGTCAAGGTATTCTCCAAAATCTTGTTGAAATCTTCTATTGTCCCATTGGCCCGAGGATGATATGGTGTACTCTTCTGGTGATAGACTTCAAATTTCTTAGTCATAGCCTGGATGGTACTATTAATAAAATGTGTGCCTTGGTCACTCATTAAAATCCTTAGACAACCGAATCTTGTATTCAACTGCTCAAATAAGAAGTGCACTACAATCCTTGACTGGTGTTTCTTCTACCCATATGGTTAAATATTTTGTCGCAGTAATGATGTATCTACATATCCTCCCCCCCAAAATTGGCTTGTTGACTAAATATCTGAGGGCAGAATGATCTGTGAACATTTTGAAGTGCTTGCCTAGTAAGTAGTGTCTAAATTTCTAGAGTTCATACACCATGGCTAGACCTTCTCTTTTTATTTTTTTGTAATTCTTCTCTAAGTCTAATAACTTACTGCTTGCAAAGGATATAGGATGATCTAGGTCAAATGCTCCCGGCTGCGCCAAAATTTCTCCAAGTACTATTGTTGACGCATCTACATGCACTTGAAATGTTTTTTCCCAATTTGGAAACACTAAAATAGGTGTTGTCACCATCTTCTCCTTCAAAGTATCCAATCCATGCTGACATTCCTTGTTCCACTAAAATTTGGTGTCCTTCTTCAACAGGTTTTCCATCGGCATGGTAATCTGGGCATACCCATTGATAAAATTTCTGTAGTACCCTGTATGTCCAAGTGTGGCTCTTAATTGGCACACTGACTTTGATGGTGTTAATTTTACAATTACAAGAATCTTATCAGGGTCAACCAGTAAACCTTGTATGCATACCACATGTCCTAACAGTATCCCAAACGTTGTGTTGATTTTTTTTTCTTGATGTTCAATGAGATCTGGCATTACCTACACCTATCCAACATTAGTCTTAATACTTCTACATGATCCTTCAATAGACTAACAAAAATCCATTCATCCAAATATACTTCTAATAACTTATGTATGAAATCCTTAAAAGAAACTACTACCACCCTTGAAAACATAGTTGGTGCATTCTTTAGTCCAAAGGGAATAACTTTATACTGACATGATCCCCATTCTGTAGAAAATGTAGTCTTATGCCTATCCTCTGGAGCTATTTTAATCTGATGATAACCTGGGAATCCATCTGTGAAGGAATATGCTTCATGGCCTCCCACATTCTCTAAAGCCTCATCTGTAAAATGGGTAGGGAAAGGGTCATGTAAGAAAACATCATTCAATTTCCTTAGATCTACACAAATTATTATTCCCCCTTGTTTATTTTCCTAGACCACCATGGGACTGATCCATTCGTATTCTTCCATTAGCTCTATGATACCCACTTCTAACATTCTATCAAGTTCTGCTTTCACTTTTTGCTTATAAACTGGATTCAACTTGTAAGGTACCTATCTGACTGGTCTAGCATATGATTTTAGGGGTATCTTCTTCTCTCCCAACTTACCTATTATTCCTTTCATGTCTGTAACGGTTGTTGGAAACAAGTCATTGTATTCACACAATAATTCTATTATCCTCTCTAGTGTCTGCTCATCCCAGTTGTCTCCAATACTTTCCATTTTATGGTTGTATTTTGTTCCAATGTTGACTTTCTTGACCTTAATTGGTGCAACAAATGCCCCTGATTCCAATGATGGACCCTCCACCTCTCTTTCTCCTTCAATCTCTATTATCTGAATGTTGCACGGATCTTCTTCTTCTGGTGTTTCCTTTGGAACATGATAACAAGAGAGTAAGTCCTTGACTGTTCGTCTCTTCTGCTGTTGATATTATGTTATAATTTCCACCTCAGGTTCCTAAAAAAAAATCACTCCCTGTATCAACTTTAGGGCTAAATCGATCATAGGGTTCTCATGCTCAAATGAGAAAGTTATCACAAAATTTTGTTGTAACATTGTCAATTCTGTAGTGCCTCTGCGCAATTCCTATTCGGTGTACCTATTCCCTGGTATCCATTCCAATGTGTGAATAAAGTAATGATTCCATTCTTCTGGTGGTGTTATCCTCCACTAAGTTATGCATTTCTCTATGCACTCATCTGGTCTTCCTCGCCCATCATATTTCTACAATGTATTGTTCCCCTCTTCTGCGCCAAATCGAATGCGCAATATCCTTTTACAATGATACCAGTCTTGAATCGTTTCCTTGTGTGCGCACCACCATCTTTCAGGTGTTTCCTTTAGTGCAATATCCAATGCTAACAACCTCTAATTTTCCAAGACTTCTTCTTCATAGTTTGTCAAAAATTCTTCTAGGTTGTTCAAACTATGAAAAGTGGGAGGTCCCCTTACCTCTGTACTGACCCACCTTACTGTGCACTCTATTCTTTTGCAACTCCTTGTAGAGACTTCATGTAACCTATAATGCCAATTTTCCAAACCTGTATTTGAGTCTGAGGTACACGACATAATGCTTCTCCAACTGAGTACCCCATCTATAGTTGGGTTGACATAATCGTCTTCTCGTGCGATAGTCCTATATAGATGATTTATTTCTTCCAAGTCCAAACATGTCACCTCTACAAACCTTTTTCCTTCTGAGGGGTCAAATGGTGCAATTACTCTATACTGGCCCGATTCAAAGCTCATTTTACAGGTCTTCAGGTTGATCACATCCTGGTTATCAAATTTTTGGTCCAATCCTAGTAATGTTGGGTAGGGTGTTGTGCCATCTACTATTTCTATAACTTCAAAATCTGCTATAGTGCCCACTCCATCCAAGTCTATTTTCACACCTTTTAGTCTTCCAATTGGTAATACTCTATGATGATTTTCCAATTTCAATTGGACAGGAGAATACCCTAATGTGGGTTCCCCCATACACTACCAAGTCTTCTTAGGTAATAAAATCACTTCATAGCCTAAATCAAGTATGACATCCCCCATATTGAAATCCCCAATGTTGGCATTTAACCTGAATTCCCTACTTGTTCTTCTTCTCGTATGGAGATGATTAATTGTCTTATGTTATAACTTTCCTTCTACTTCCATGTTATATCTCTCTAGAAAGTTCTGTAAGACCTTAATGGATGATGGATCATTCAATAGATTTACACATGATCGTAGAAAAGTATTTAGGTTACATACTTTCTCTAAAGGTTGTATTTTTTTGGTGTGATCCATTGAAGATGGCATCTCGTACATTGGCGGATCATGATTTTGCTACACGTTTGATGTAGACTCAATGTTCTCATTTATAATCTCATGTTTGGATTCCTTAAATGTCTCTTTTTCTTTCTACACGTCAAAATTCTTCTGTGGCACAGTGTTCTTCTTGACCCACTCATGTTGAGTTGGATCTTGTTTCGCTGCATCAGCTCCCATCTTGGATCCTCCTCGAGTAACTATGTTGATGTTCTTCCCATCATCCCTGGCTTCTGCAGAAATCCATTGTATGCTCTGATTGTTCTGGTTCCTTTTTTCCTGTATTTTTCCCAATAATGTCGGAAAATCTTCTGACTTGTGGTCTGCTGCACGACAATACATACATGTCGTGGGTGGAAGTGGATAGTATCTTTCATAGTCTCCTGGTTGTTGAAAATTATGGTATACTACTGGCCTTTTGCCTCATCCAAATCCTCCTATGCCTCATCCTCCACCTATGAATCCACGTCTATCTCCACACGGTTCATTATACTAGGGTATCTGGTTATACTATGCATTATTACACTGCGAATGCACATTGTTTTAATGTGGTTGCGTGATATTGAATTGTGGTTGCACATTATTGAACTGTGGTGCAACTTTCCCTGTCATCATCTCTGATTGCACCCTACAAGTGTCTGAATTTCTCTCTCTCATCAATTCCAATGTTCTACAGTCCTTGTCATTATGACCCACTGATTTACAAAAAATGCAGTTAGAACTTTTTGGCATTATCTTATACTTCTGCATCATGGGACAATGATATGGATCATTCCCATGTGTCTTACAAATTTCACACCATGGTCCTAGGCAAGGGGTTTAGCACCCCTGCTGCCAAGTACTGCACAAAGGTTGGACATTCATTCTTATGGTGTCCTTTTGTCCTGCATAACATGCACCAAACAAATTCTCTCTTCTCCTTCCCCTTATTCTGGTTCAACTCAAATGTCAGGTTCTTCATATCCTCTTTCAGCTCTTCTCTCACTAGATCTATCTATTGATATATTGGTTTTCTTCCAGCTGCAGGGATGCTTGTATAACCTCTTCCCAAGTTAGGAACTTCCGTTGTCTCAAAGGATACTTCAAGTGTGGTAATAGTGAGTTCACAAATAACTTCCTATGTTGCATGTCAGTAATAGAGTACTTCAACTTACCTTTTAGACATTTAACCTTTGATCAATCTCCCATACAAACTCACTGGGTTTCTGCTTGATCTCAATCATTTCGTTCATATACTGGTCCTATGAACTTAGCTTATGAAATTCATTTACCAACAACGTTTTTACCTCCACAGTAGTCTTTGGTGCTCCTTGTTGACTGTTTACATCAAGGCTCATGTACCAGTCTAACGTGAAGTCTCTGAATGTTATAGCCAACTGTAAAACTTTTGTATCCTTGTCCATGACCTATTTTTCCTCCCAGATCTTTTCACAGATGAATAAGTGCTTCTCAGGGTTCTCTCACGCCTCTCCACAAAAATATGGTAATCTGATAGTGGGATAAACTCTTTCCATTTTGAAACTTGTAGAAGTATCACTTTCGTGCGGTGTAGATAGTTGACTGCTACTTCCTGAACTTGTACCCCAAGTTGATTTTCCACTATTGGTCCCCTAACCTGCTGCACCTCTTCTACTAAAAATTGGTTGTCTAAAATCTTGTGTTCCTTTAGGTTTATTAGTCGCACATGGGGTTGTAGGTTCCACACTAACTATGATCTGGACTGGAGTTATGCCTTTTGTTCCTAACTCTAGACCTCTTGTTTTCCTTTCACATGTTGCACGCAAGATTTCCTCAATCTACTCCATAGCCCATAGATCCTCTACCTCTTCTTTGTCACTTGCCAAGCCTTCTCTGTCAGCTATGGCCCTCTGTTGTTGGGAAATTCTACCCTATGGACTAACAAGCTAGGGTTTAAACTTGCATGCAGATCATGCCCCTTCAAGAATTACTTTTAACCTTCTACCCCAAACCTAAAACCCTTTTTCACATGCAAACATGGGAAGAACCAACTAACCTTTTTATCGACGGTTGGTGTAGATCCTTCGTTGAGCTTTATCCCGTTGCTTCTGCTGCTCCTTCCAAAAAGTGATCTTAGAATCAAGACAAAGCTACGCATGCATGCTATTGTTCTACTAGAGAATTAGAGATTAAACATAAATCAAATGAAATACATAAGACTCGTGCATTTGGGACGGGAAAAGTATCTTTTTATTAATCTCAAGATGAATCAACTTACAATGATTACAGAGACCGACCACCGTTCCTTGATCCTGATCCTGGGCTCCTCCTCTTCTTTGTCCTCCAACTGCTTTTCTTGAATTCTCCTAAAGCTTGAGGAAAGGCTAAAGGGTTGGGACAAAACGGATTCGGCAATTGGGCAGAGTTTCTTTGCTATGA
>SNQJ01S0212386.1:0-15822 GCA_010110895.2 Picea sitchensis | reverse complement strand
AGAAGGACAGAGGATGACGTACACATGGAACATGATTTTTCCAAGGTCGGAGTTGGGGTCACTTGTCACCAACTGTGTAGTGTTGACAGAGTAATTCAATTCGTTTATCTGAACACATACTGAAGTAGCGTTGCATTTATGCTCTGAAGTACTTGAAATCCTTGCATGCGTGAAGTATATAGTAAGTATTATATGATATTTTGAAGTGAAGGGAGTGGGTTATTTTGGGAGCAACTCTAATCAATTCAGAACTCTGATTGATTTTCTGAATATTTGGGTTGGTTTAAAAGAGTGAGACTCATGTTACCCCTGAAAAAGTGGATTATAGTTTGGATTATAGTTATAGCTCAATAATTGTTGGGTATTGCTCTAATGAGTATCGTTCCACCCTCAAAAACCTAATATTATTTAAGTATATAGTAAAATTTATGTGGTGAAGTAGTTCATATCCTATACATGTGTACATTCTTATTTTATATATAAGCAATGTGTATTTACTATATTCTTATTTTATATATAAACAATGTGTATTTAATTATGTTAATTTATATTAAGTAAAATTTGATTTTGTTTGAATGTGCAATATTAGTTCTTTTAATATTTTTGAAAACATATTTTTAAATGTAATGACAAAAACAAATGACTTTCAATAAAAGAAATGACTTTCAATAAGAAGAAAACATTTTAATAATTTGAAATAGGGTAGTAAAGATTATTAAGACTTGTGATTATTAAAACTATTTAAAACCTAGCTTATTTTAAAATTGAAATCACATATATACCAAAAACATTTCTAATTTTAAATATGTTTATGGTAAACTCAAGGCTCAACATTAGTAAATTAATTTTTATTAAAAAATTTACTATTATACATATTTTATTTACAACCCATTCTTCCAAATCAAACTCATCTCTACAATGTGGCTCAAGGCTCAAGGCTCAACATTAGTAACCACTTTTTATTAAAATTTTTACTATTATACATATTTTATTTACAACCCATTCTTCCAAATCAAACTCATCTCTACAATGTCATGTGTATTATGGTGAAGTATTTCAAATCATTGAATAGAACAATGTAATATATTTTTGGCAAGGGAGTGTAGATTCCTCAGATACCAAAAGAGATTATGGTGGCCAAAAAGAGGGAAGACTCGATCCGAAAAACGTAAACCGTACTAAGGGTTCCGTGAAGTTAGTGCTTAAGAAAGAAGAGGGGAAATGACCGGTCACACCTTTGAAACCGCCTACTCTACCATATCGGGCTGAAGAGCTAAAACATATATGTAAAAGGAAACAAAATATAAAAGGAGGATGCCCCTACGCTGAGCAACATAAATTGACTAGTTGTCGACCCGACGCTAGTCCGTGATGATGAGATGTTTTTTGTCTTCATCCTTCCTATCCTTGTTCTCATCCCTCTAGACCACTGTGCGAGTCTTTCTGATACAGGCTAGGGTTCCATTCGTCCATCATGGATGTCCATGTGATGGACATAGTGCAAGTATAGGTGGAATTGGGCTGCCATTCGCTCAATCTTCTCCTTCTGGTCCCTTCCTCGGTCCTAACTAGCCATTTTGTAATCGGCCTCGAGGTTGTCAGGGGATGCGACTGTGGATTCCAAGCAGTTTTTTATGGTCCATATCCTTCCTGCCTAGCCCTCGGTCCTTTTCGTGAGTCATATCTCTCATTAACATATTTTCTGAGTTCTCCACGCCCAATCGCTTTCTTTGTGTTAGAGGGTTACTCTGGGTTGTGTGTCTCTTGGGTCCCTTATCCAGTCTGATTCTTGAATCAGTTCCTTCCAAGATTTATCATTGTGTTTAGTGTTGATTTATTTCTCCTGCCCGATGATGATTGCTTTTCCCTTTGGTTTGAATAGCGTATGAAAGGTGTTCTTGACTTCTCTGGATGCTTGTTCCATCCTTGTAATCCTCCAGGCGCTTGTCAGAGGTTCTTTTCCCTGGTGGATTCTCTTACTGTGAGTTTTCTTAAAACAAACCATCTATGCTAGTTTGTGGTAGTTTTTTCCTTGAAGTCTCCTCATGTTCCTATCTACAAATCCCTAGTTTAAGTGGTAGTTCCTACATTTTCTCTTTTCCCCGCTCAGACTGCTCCTAGTGTTTCTTCTCTTATGGGGTTTCCCCAACTGCGGGATCTTCCTAGCAATCATGGTCTACCCATAATGGTGTACCTTTCGGTACTTATTCCTTATCTTGGTATGTGTGCTCATGATGACCCAGTCATAACCCCTACTCCATCCCTTTCCCTTTCACATTGTACAAATAGTTGTGCTACTCCCTACCTGTACTGGGTGAGGTGTATCCATACTTGTCCATGGTAACACCTTTTGATCTTCGTCATTGGAGACCTGTTGATTACCTTCTCTGCCTTCCCACAAACTACCCCTGTACTTCCTCCTATTGAGAGGACCTTGGTGTCATACCCCCATCTATTGTGGACTAATTCTCGCATTGTAACTTGTGGGATCAAGTGGAAATCATATTCCGCCCGATCCTCTTCGTGTCTCCGGGCCATCTCCTTGCATAATCTTCCCTCGGTTGTCCGTACTTCGGTTGTCATCATGGTCTTTTGTCACAAGTTGGATGCAATATGTTCTGAACTGACTATTTAGGATGTTACTCCAGGTAGTGTCAAGTTTCGGTCCTTCCTTGCTAAACCCCTCATTAATCCATTCTCGGTCATGGTCCATTTTGTCGCACTGCTGTACCCAATGCAACTCCAATCGTATTCATTGTCTCCGCAGTTCTCTAATCTTTTGTAGGGAGCGCGTTGCCGCTAAGTTCTCTAAATTTAGCCCACCTGCCATTTTGGAGTCTCCTTGTTGTGTTGATAACCAGTGTGGAGTCTCCTTCCACGATGGTGTTTTTCATCCTTTCACGGCTTAGAATTTCGAGACTGAGCTCCAGGGCTCCAAATTTTTTTTGCGTTGTTGGTTGAGTTTCCATACTCCCAACGTGCATACCGGATTTCTTTATGTTTCCATCACTATCCCCGACATTCTCCCATTCCTATCATTCCCGGTTTGTTTTCGATGCCCCAGCCGAATTCAACTTAAGGACCCTCACTGAGGGGATTCTATTATGCCAATCCTATTTGGAGTTGCGGTGGCCACCTTACTTGAGTTTTGCCAATAATCGCCTTTCGTGAAAACATCTGTGGATTCAAGAGTTCCAGCCTCGCGAAGTTTCACTCTTCCACTGGTGCTATGTGATCTCAGATTTTATCAGAGATTATTGTTTCCCCTAAGTTTCCTCCGCCAACTTCTCTTCGCTCTTTGAAGATGTGCAGATTACTTGTCACATTTCCTACATGATCATCCTCGTAGAATAGAGTCCAAATGTAGGTTCACCTTTCTACTTTCACCGTAATTCTCATTCCAAAGCTATTGTGGAGCCATGCAGATGTTTCCTCGGATCCTATTGGACTGTCGGAAGATACCTGCCACCTAGTCCCATACTTTTGTTTTGTAGGGACATTCATCCAAGAGATTGTTTGTTGTTTCCTCCTTTTCTTCACGTAGGTGACATATTGAAGGGCCTATGGAACCTCTCTTCTTTAGGTTTTCCTAAGTTAGGATTCGATTGTGAAGTACTAACCATTTGAAAATTTTAATTTTGGCCATTGGGGTTGTTCCAAAGCTTATCCCATCGTTGTATTGGATCTTCTTGGTCCTAGTCCATGATGTAATGTCGAACTTCTTTCAAGTTGAATTCCCTACCATATTTTTGTCCCCATCTCAATTGGTCCTCTCCTTCTGTGACTTACTAATAACCGAGAGGGGAGGGAATCAGTTGTCTTTGAGCTAAAACAATTATAAGTCTATTAAAATATTCTTAATCTTTCCTCGCAATTGCCAATGTTATCCCTGATATCTAGGGGATAACTAGGAGATCATGTCCTCAGTCTGCATGGTCCTGTAGGGACATGGAGTACCGAGAGTGGATGGCTCTCGAGTATGACTCCTGAGGGGTCTATATTTCTTCTCTTGTCCTATCAAGAGTACCCAAATTCTCCATCACCACCGACTTTGGCTTCTACATCGTAGGACTCTTACCCATGAGGTAATTGGTCCGGAGGTATCATGGTATGTGTCATGTTTGATCATTATAACCTTCTTATATATGCATTAGGTTCCTTTCATTTCGTGTGACTGCTTGGATCTTTACACTAATCCACTTGACCACCATTGGGGTGATTGATGGGGTAAAGTTTAGCAAGTTGGTATTTGGGTTTTGTTAGCCACTAAGGGGCTTGCAGAGCCATAGTTCCCTCCCACCATCTTATCATTTTTTCATTTTATATCTCAAGCCATTCATCCCATTCCCCTAGTTCCGCCATTAGGATGACCTTTCTAGGTGCCATCTGTCTTGCAGGGAAGAAGTACAATGCCCGGTAAAAGAAGCCGGTAAAAGATAAAGTTTCATAGGTAAAATTAAAACCCAGAGATGTTTCACCTGGTGGGGATCCCCAAGAAGGCAATAAAAAGCCTCCTCGAGAAACTAAGGGACCCTAAAAATGATTAAATAAATAAATGCAAGACCTAACCAGGGATGGGAGGTCTCATCAATGGAAGCCAACCTATTTTCATAAGTATTTAGTGGTAGCGATGTATTGCAAATCATCTCGGGTCACCAAACTGTATAGTGACCTTGGTTGCATGGCTAAAGGAAAGGGGTCCATCATGAGCCAACCTTTCTCATTTCTGCTGGTGATACGTGGGTAATTGCCGCCTGGCCACCAAGCCATAAGTGGCCTTCGCCAAGGTTTAAAGTAAAAAAGGAATAAAGAAAGATAAGGTAAATAAGGGCTTGAAAAATGCATCCATGACGGCATACTGCCCCTCGTGAAAGGCACCCACAGACAACACCAACCCCTTGGTTCGGATACTATGAATAGACATCCCTAAAACCAGCATCAATCCATTATACACATGGTTTGAATGACCCTTGAGGGGAAATTTCCATTTCTTGTGGATATTATTAGCCCAATAGGTTTCCTTTGCCTCCTTTAGCTTTGTAGGGCAAGGGTCCGTGTAATGTCTTTGAGCTCCTTAGAAGATTTGTTAGGGGATTTCTATGCATATGTTTGATAAATTTAATGATGAGATGTGTTTTACATTGCTATGATGTCTAGAATTGATGAGCCCATGGAGGGCTTAGTCTGTGATGTGCAGGACCAAGCCCACGGACAAAAAATTGCAGGATTGGTGCACATGGGAGATGATTAGATCGGACCTCCATGGAGATGAAGATCCCAATGCATGGTACGGGATGGTGAGGTAAGATAGGTACGTGGACATGCCTTGCATGAAGAAATAAGGACTCAATCTGGACGCTTTGGTGCAGCTCCTAGCCTATGGGGATCAACCCTCAAGTAGATAGATGGGACGTGGACCTTGATGATGGGACGCCACCTGTGGCTAGTTGGACATTTTCTGGAGCATATGGCGGTGATGGGCCCTTTGGACACACATATGTTGCAAGAGCCCTTAGGCCAACGATGGCTTAATCGGGATGATGAGCTCTCAGGCATACAACTCTATAGGGCTCCCATCGCCTTCTTGGTCATTATTTTGGCATTTTAGGGATGTAAAGTAACAAATGATTGAATACGTAATGTTAGCCTTGTCTGCTATTTTGTTGGCCTATTTTTGTAACCTGGAAGGTCAGGAGAGATCATATAACCAGAGGACGCTGGGCTCCCCTTCATTTTATCATAACACAACTTGCTCTTGAGAGATATCTTCTAGCTCTGTCTTGGTTTCTCTTGTCTTTTGGAGTGAGGCTAAACCTCTTTGGGAGGACTATTCTTTAAAATGTGGTGTTTTTTATCACTGGAAGGTTTACAACTAGGGTATGGGATTATGTTTCTTCATGAGTTTGTAAGTGCTTTTTCATCAAACTTTGAATGAATGGTTGTTGATTTAATATCTTGCATACATTATTATATTGTTATTATTTGCTTAAATCACTAAAACCCTAGGGAGCAAACACACAACCTACTTGTGTGTTGTTTGCTTCATGTCCCCATGATAAAATCTTATAGCCATTTGATTAGAGAAGTTTTAGCCTAGCCATAGCTACACTAGACTTCCTTTTATCTTGAGTAAGTTTCAAGCACAAATTGAAGAAAAGGCCCCTAGGCCCACTTAGTTTACACCTAGGGTTTGTTTCTAAGGTTTTGAAAAGCCTCATCTACAACACTTTCAGCCATATATTTGTGTGTTTATAAGCTAGCCATTTTGCCAAAGGAGTCTTAAGGAGCAAGAGGAAACTTTATGCCTAGCCTTAGCTACACCTAAGTGTCTTTCTTCTTAGGGTTTTAGGATTTGGTGGTCTTTCCATAGCAACATCATCAAACCCTAACCCTATTGTCCCTTAAGTTTAAGTTGTCCAAGCCTTTAGTTTCACTCCACTCAATTCACCTCCATTAACCCAAGGCACTAGTCTAGAAATACCTTTGAGCTTGTTGACTTTAAACTCTCTTTCAAACTTCTTAATTTGAAACCCTAAACTAACATAGCATCTAACCCTAGCTTAATTAGAACTAACTTTAATGAGATGACATCTTGTTGATTTTGGACTCGTGTTTGGATAGAAAGTTATACTGAAGTCATCTTATCATAGCCATAGAGGTTTCATAACTTTCATTTAAGGAACTAGCTAAACGCCCAATTTCTTTACATATTAGCTAACCCTAACCCTACAACAAAAATTGTATAGGTGACGCCACATTGCTTTGATCTCTTGTTAGGCTTGCAGAACGTTGTGGTATTGTCACCATTTGATAGACTTTGAGTCATTAATTACATTTGTAAGAATATTAAAGAAAACGTTCCACTCAATTGTCCAAATTTTGACCTAAATTTGATGCTTCTTGAATGACATCTATAGTAGCAAATACCATTGGTGACGCAACATTATATATATGAGTTCATTTGAGATATTTATTGCATTATGATATAATACAAGGCCTTAATTGTGGCCATTACTGAATGCTCTTATCTCTTGGTGTACTATTGAAGAAGTGATATAAGATAAGTCTCTTTGTCTTTTATTTAGCAATCGTTGACTTCACACAATTGCATTTGATCATTTCTGTATATACTAAAGATAGTCATTAATATTTTAAAATACTAACCAATCGCAGCACATATTCTAGATCATTTGTCTTGTTCGCAAAATCGTGTTCCATCGAAAGTGGAACAATATCTCTTTGGCTATCTCATCATCAAGAATCGTGAAAGGGAATCTTTAACCTATCCATTGAAAATTTCTAGTCCTTCAGAAATCCTTTTTCAGATTGCTTAGGGATGTCTCCCTTTGGACTAGCATCTAAATAGAAAGAGCTCCCATCGAGGTGACAATGGGTGGGGAAGTCTACACTGGGTTTTAAGCTCCTTGACCTGGGCCACCTAAATCCTTCCTGCACAAAACCGCGGAGATAAGCCTTTTGGCCAGTTGTCGGGAACACCGAATTCTATCTTCCTCAATGATATATCTTTGGTAAGCCTTGCCCTCGAACTTCCTCTTTGTAATCTTACCTGGCGACTCCACCACCCTTTCCCCCTATTTCTTTGGTAGTTTCTGGAAAACTATCTAGCGACTCCAAAAAACAAAAAGAGGTACAAACCTCCCTATCTTTCTCGTAAGGAAGCCTTCTCACATTCAATTGCTGTCAAGTCACTCTTTGGAAAGAGACTTCCTTTAAATATGTTTACCTCTCAGACCGGTACTACAAACCCCGTCAATAATCAAAACCCTGTCAACAATCAGAGACAATGATCATCTAACTTGTTCAATCCCTTATACATGTCAGCCATACCCGGTTACCTTAGGGTAAAAAGCACCCAAGTATGAGAAGTGGTTACCTAAGTTTACCGGCATTGATGCTATCGGTACTGAAGAACACATGAGGTTTTCTTCTATATAATTTTTCAGCTTCACCCTATCATTGATGTTGAAGACTTGGTCATGAAGCTATTTTCCTCGCTACACTCTATGATGTCGCTAGACGTTGGTATCTCAGCCTACCGATGGTATTAAAACCATGGAAAAACTTGAAGATTTTTTTCTCAAAAAGGTGGAGCATCAAAGAAAATCCAAATATGCTACTCACTCGTCTGTATGGGATTTCGCTAAATGTGAGAATGAATCGAGCATCCCAACCTTGTGCATCTTAACACTAAATCTTTCAATGGCCAACTAGAGTATCTCCTTAGAGACAAAATCTCAACTATCTAAGAAGCTCGGGGAACTTGCCACCAATATTGAAGGAAATCTTATGTCATCAAATATTGAGCCTTTTGCCAACCCCTTCTTAGGGGAAAATAGATGTCAAAACAAAAGCAAAATTCACACACGGAGCCTACTTCGACCACGTAGACCAAGATCAACAAGCTGCTACAGATCAAGGATAGCATCATGAAAATCAAGAGGAAATGATGAATGTAATCGTGAGATCAGGCCCGCACCTGGGGCACCTAGATCCTTCAAGGGAAATTTAAAAGTAAAATCAAAATTACAAACCAAGAATGAAAATGAAGTCCCAAACACTCCTTTGGCATCTGCAAATGCTGTGATGAGGAACCCAGGTCCTGGAATGCGTTGAAGCACATTGAAGATGAGTGTCTTGCTATCAATTCAACAACAAGTGAAATGCCTTTGACTTTTTCTAATTCTCAAATAAACATTAATGGCGAAGAACATCAACAAGCCTCCGAAAGAAGCAAAGCAAGAGGAAAGTGTTGCAATAATCAACAACTTGGACCCGTAATCACGCAGGAGAAGCCAAAGAAGCAAGAAGTCCAGGTGTATCGGAGAGGGAACCCAAGCCAATCAACAAGTAACCAGACAAAATCTTCTCAAGTTCCTCCTCCTAAGAAGCCCAAAGTTGATAAGATTGCTCTTGATTTTGATTTTGAAGGGGCTTTGTCGAAGATGCATGTGAATGTTCCGTTGAAGGAAGCTATTAAAATACCGACAATCAAACAACGCTTCAACAAATTATTTGCAGGAACACCTGAACCTAAGGAACCTCCAATCATGTTGCAAGCAAACCACTTCAGGATCCACTACGGTGAAAAACCTCCTTTCTTCATGAATTTGAAAACGAACAACAAAAATCTCAACAATAGCATGCTAGATACAGGTGCTGGTGCCAATATGATGTCCCTTAAAGTCATGCAACAATTAGGTCGTTAACAAGGCCTTATAGAAATGTTTTGTGGATTTGAATCCAAGTTTATACCCACACATGGATTTGAGAACATTGAAGTACTCCATTAAAGGAATTTCCTGAGAAGATAGTTTACTGACATAATAGTCGCTAGCGCCCCGATGTGGGGAATGCTTATCTAGAAATTTTGGTGCAATGATAGGAGGGTCCCTTTGACGTGGATCTCACCTTTTTGCAAATACCTTTGAAAGATGGGACAACCGGACGATTACTCAACATACCATCGACTGGAACTCATGTGCATGATGTTGCCCCCGCCAAAAATGAACAGCAAAAAGGATGTGATACAAACTCTTCATGAATATTCTCTAGAAGACATGCCCTTTACAATAGAAGAAGAGTTTGACCAAATTGAGTGGCCCAAAAGAGAAGAATACCAACAACTCATTCACAATTTCGTAATAAAAATAAGTTGGGACTGTCAAGATATTGAAAAGACCAAGGATGAAGATGATGTTCGACACATCCGTCCTAACCAGAAGATTTTACTGAAGCCCACCCACCTCAGAAGACAATACACCAGCATTCAAGAGGATGAAAAATGAAAGGTCCGAAAATACAAGAAGGGGGATTTAGTGTGGATGTGGGATATCCGGAAAGGAGAGCCTACTAATGTAAAAGGAAGTATACAAGCATGGATCGGACCCCTTCAAGGTCGGAATGGAATCGGGCATCAACTCTCATTATTTGTCCACCTTAGAAGGAAGAAGGCACCCATTGCCCATTAGTGGATGCCTCCTCAAACACCACCAAGGTGGTGGTGGGGATACGATCCCCGCAGGTAAGTATCCACTTTCGTGTTTTATACCGCATTGTTTGATTTCCTTTATATACACATCTTGTTTGTTTTCTTGTTTCACCGCCTTATATATGCACATTTATTTACCACCTTATATGCACATTTATAATATATATTTCTTCTTCTCAGAGGGCTTAGCCACCACCTCGCCTTGTCGCTGATGTTCTTTTGTCGAAAGTGTGTGAGCGGTGTCACGTGTCTAATGCTTAGAGATTGTCGAGGTTCCCTTACACGCCGAAGCTATAGCGCATGTAATTGAGTTGGTTTTATTGTTATCCCCCATATCTAGGGGATAACTAGGGAGATCATGTCTCGAGGCCCACATGGTCCTAGACATGGAGTACCGGTGAGCGGAGCTTAATTTTGAGCATGGCCCTAGAGGGTCTATCTTCTTCTTCTCAACCAGCTCTGTCCTGTCGCCAGCATTTCAGCTTCCATCACTACCGTTTAAATTTGTATCGAGGACTTCAAGGTTCCATGAGGTAATTAGTCCCAGGTATCATGGTATGTGTCGCTTGATCATTATAACCTCTTATATATGCATTAAGTTCATTTCATTCGGATGACTGCTTGGATCTATTAATTAATCCAATTTGACCACCTGCTAGTGATTGATGGGGTAGCTTAGCAAGTTGGTATTCATGGGTTTTGTTAGCCACCAAGGGTTTGCGAGCTGCCATCGCCCCGCTTCCCACCATCTTATCATTTTTCATTTTATATCCCGGCCATCCATCCCATTCCTAGTTTGGCCATTAGGATGACCTTCCGTGGTACATCTCTGCCTTGTGGGAAGAAGGGGCTAAAGGCCCGGGGTAAAAGCAGTCGGTAAAGATAAACTATAGGAAAATGAAAACCTAGAGATGCTTCACCTGTGGGATCCCCAAGAAGGAAATAAAAGCCCCTCTATAAGAAACTAAGGGACCCTAAGAAAAATGATTAAATAAATAAATGTAAGATCTAACCAAGAGGATGTGGGGTCTCATCATTAGCCAGCCCATTATGTTCATATAAGTATTTAATGGTATGACATTGCCACTATCCTGTCACCAAAGCAGTGGGCGTTGACCTTTGGTTGCATGGAAAAGGAAAGTGGGTCTCATCACGAGCCAACCTTTCATTTCAGGTGTGAAGATACTAGTGGGTAACTGTTAGCTATGGCAACCAAGCCAAGGTCCTTCACAAGGTTTGTAGTAAAAAGGGAATAAAGAAAATAAGGAAAATAAGGGCTTGGAAAAAAATGTATCCATGACATTCTCGCAAGCACCACCAAAATTTTGGTCCGAATTATTATTCAGACATCTCTAAAAACCACATCATCTCATCATAGATGGTTTAAATGACCCTTTGAGGGAACTTTCCATTTTCTGTGGATATTAGCCCATTAGGTTGCCCCTTTGGTTTCCTTAGCTTTGTATACCTGGTCCGTAATGTCTTCGATCTCTTAGAAGATTTTTTAGGGATTTCATGCATATGTTTTGATACTCACTGTGATGTGATTTACATTTCTATGATGTCTAGGACTCATGACCCCATGGAGGGAGCGTGAAGTCTTTGATGTGCGTGGACCGTCTCACCTGGACAAGTACCTGAGGATCGGTGCACATTGGGAGGTGATCAGTTCGGACCTTCATGGTGTTGAAGAGCCCATCATATGGTCGCTGCGATGGCAGAGGGGTAGGATAGGTATCTGACATGCCCTTGCATGAAGAAAAATAAGGACGCCCTAATCGGGACATTTTGGCAGAGACCATGACCTATGTGGATCAAAATTTCTGCAGATGGACGGACCTTGATGGATGTGGGATCTCACCGGCTAGTTGGATGTTTTCCTCGAGAAGATGGTAGTGTACGGGCCTCTGGGCACACAGGTTGTAAGAGCCCCGTAGGGGCCAACGCCCCGGCTTTACCTGGATGATGATTTTTCCTAAGTAAATAACGCCTCCCCTAGGGCCCCCATCGCCTTCATTTTCTGCTTATTTTGCCATTTTAGGGATGTAAGTGACAAATGATTGAATAATGTAATGTCACTTCGGCTGTTTTATTGGCCTATTTTTGTAAATTAAAGGTCATGAGATCATATAAATGTAGGACGCTATTGCCCTTCATTTTATCATAACACAACTTGCTCTCTGGAGAGAGATATCTTCTTAGCCTTTGTCATTTCCTTTATCTCTTTTGGAGTGAGGCGGAACCTCTTGGAGGACTATTCTTTGCATGTGTGTGCTTTTATCATTGGAAGGTTTACAACTAGGGTATGGATGTTTCTTCATGAGTTTGTAAGTGTTTCTTTTTTCCTCAAAACTTTGAATGAATGGTTCTTGATTTAATATCTTGCATACATTGTTATATTGTTATTATTTGCTAATCCTTGAAACCCTAGGGAGCCAACACACAAGTAGATTGTGGCTCTCCATGTCCCCACACATGATAAAATCTTATAGCCATTTGATTAGAGTAGTTTTAGCCTAGCCATATACACTAGACTTCCTTCTTTTCTTGAGTTAGTTTTGAGGACAAATTGAAGAAAGAAGGCCCAGTCTAATTTAGTTTTACAACCTAGGGTTTGTTTCTAGGGTTTTGAAAAAGCCTTGTATCTAAGAAACACTTTTCAGCCATATATTTGTGTTTATAAGCTAGCCATTTTCCAAAAGGAGTCTTAAGGAAAGAAGAGGGAAGCTTTTAGGCCTAGCCTAGCTACACCTAAGTAAGTCTTTCTTAGGTTTTAGGATTTGGTGGTTTCCCATAGCAACAGCATCAAACCATAACCCTCTTGTATTTAAGTTTAAGTTGTCCAAGCCTTTAGTTTCACTTCAATTGACTCCTAATAACCCAAGGCACTAGTCTAGAAATACCTTTGATCTTGTTGACTTTAACTCTCTTTTCAAACTTTTCAATTTGAAACCCTAAACTAACCTAGTGTCTAACCCTAGCAACTAGAACTAACTTTTAATGAGATGACGCCTTGCTGATTTTGGACTTGTGTTTGGATAGAAAGTTGTGACTGAGTCATCTTATCATAGCCATAGAGGTTCTTTTATAACTTTTCATTGGTTGAATTAGCCAAACGGCCCACCATCCCTTTGGCTAGCTAACCCTAACCCTACAAGTAGGAAATTGTATAGGTGACGCCACATTGTTTTGATCTCTTGTTGGCTTTAAGTAAACGCTTTTGACTTTTCTCTCTCACCTTATTTGGTAGACTTTGAGTTATTAATTACATTTGTAAGCATATTAAAGAAAAAGTTCCACTCATTGTCTTCATATTTTGACCTATTAATTGATGCTTGACGTCACATCTATAGTAGCAACAATATTAAAACGACGCATAAATGCACATTATATATATGAGCTATTTTGATATATTTATTGCATTGATAATATAATACAAGGACTTAATTTTGTACATTGAATGCTCTATCTCTTGGTGTACTTATTGAAGAAGTAATATAAGTCTTGTCTTTGTTTAGAAATCATCGACTTCGCCAATAATTGCATTTGATCATTGCTCATATATATTTAAAGATAGTCATTAATACTCAAGTACTAAATCCACCGCAAAGTACATATTCTAGTTTCATTTGTCTTGTCTCACAAACAGTGCCATCCAAGTTGGAACAATATCTTCTTTGGCTATCTCTATTGGCAGTAATCTACGAAGGGAAATCTTAATCTGGTCCATTATACCTTTTATCCCCTCTCAAACTGCATTGCTTAGGGACGCCTTTGGACTAGCCATACTAAATAGAAAGAGCTCCCCATTGAGGTGACAGCTAAGTCTCACATACCGGGTTTTAAGCCTTGTCTCAAGCTATCCAAATCCTTCCTACAAACCGTGCGATAACAATCAACATTATACAACATATGAACACTAAAAGTAAAGCATCACCGCACATAAGGGTATACGTAGATGTATTTTCAATGGTGTTCCATAAGGAGAAACATCTCTTCCTTCGGTAAATGATAGGTAGTCTTTAAGTTTTGTACATCATATATATTTGAGAATCAACTCAATGTGAGGTTGCTACCCATGTTTGCAGTTGCAACTCTATTTGAGAGAACCCAACTTCCTCGGGATTTAGCACTCAGGAAGGAAGCACCAACTCCTATATGTTCCAGCGACCAACCGGATGGAAGTAATTCAACTTCCGCCACATACTGCTCAACTCATACCGCAGGTGAACACTTGTTCTCCCTAGCAATTATCTTTAGCCACCTCGGGTTTCTCGATGAAACCACAAAGCCAAGCAACTTCCCTCGTGGTTCAAGCGGTAATTACTTGAACTCTCTCGAGGGACAACAAATTCCTCCCTAGAACCTCCCAACCTTCCTAGAATATTAATGAATAAATAAGTAGTCAAATATGCAGATAAATCAATTCTTTGCTCGTATACATCCGTCATCTTCTAACTATTCTCGCACTACTTTTCCTCCTGCCTCAACATGTCTCTCGCACTTCTATCAATTCTCTTCTTCAACTTTGTTCTCTCGCTATTCTTCTCTCACAAGGCTTATCATCTCACACCGCATTATATGTTTCAAATCTCATGTCAAGGATCCTCTCCTTTTCCTTTCTTACCGCCATTCTTTTCTCGTAATAAAAACCAAACCTACATAAGTTCCGCTCCTTATTTTCTTTATACATGCACCCACTCCACGGGTTCCACTTCCCATTCTTAGACAAAAGAGACAACCGGCTCCAAGTAACTCAAACGCTTAACCGACGGCATCATGAGTCAGCTTCTAACAGACTGAATCGTGAGTTGACCGAGAGAACAAGAACTCCTCCGATCAACACTTGATATAACCCTTGAGATAACAGTAACCCTTTTTCTTGTAGTAATCAACATGTGAACAGATTAAACACAAGATATTATAACGCCCAACTTTTGACTAAGATATCCAAAAGGGGTTGCCGCTAATGGTTTAGTAAAGATGTCAACAACTTGCTCAGAGGCTTTTATAGTTTAGCTGAACAATTCTATTTGTAACTGGCTCGAAAATGGTATTTGATTGGAATATTCTTAGTCTTGGAATGAAGAACAAGATTCTTGGAAACACCAATGGTAATCGGGTGTTATCATTATAGTGAATTGGAATAGGATCAGCATGATATCCTTGCGACCGGGTAAAGGCGAGTTTGTATCATCCATAAGATTTGTGTGCAACAAGTAGAAGCAACAATGTATTCTCACTGTAGTGGATAATGAAATAGATCCCTTTCTTTTACTAAGCCATGCAACCAATGAGTCACCCGTAAAAAGCCTCCACTGTGTTTTTCTCTCATCAATTACGCTTTCCAGCCACATCCTCAATAAGGCTAACTGGAAATTTCCATTTCTAGGATACCACGTAATTATAAGTCATTAGTTCTGGCATTTAAATATCCTTTTAACAACTACCAAATGAATTTATATTTAGGAGCGTAATGAAAACGAAGCAACATTCCAACAACTTGCATTATATCGATCTGATGTTGTGATGTACGTAGACTGCCTATCATAGAGCAAGATGTCCTTTGATCAACATTTGGCGAGATATCATCTTTACTCAGCCTTCAACCAACCAATTATAGTGTGTTAACTCAGAAGAATCTTCCAGTCCGAAATTTCTTCAACATCTCTCTCAAATATTTTTCTTGAGAAATAAAAATCAGAGCTTTATATATATTTTACTTGTAGGCCAAGAAAAATATGACAGTTCTATCATGGACATTTCACCTCGCTTGTATAGAATTAGAAAACCATCGACATATGGGATTCATT
>SNQJ01S0212385.1:0-13614 GCA_010110895.2 Picea sitchensis | reverse complement strand
ACTGTGTCTGGGGTAAGGTGTAGTTGTCTTTCCAAGTTGCCCCACCAGTTCAAGGCGTTGTCTCTTAACTGAAAAATGGAAATCTTTGCCTTTGAGTTGGATGCATAGTCCCTTAAGGAAAAACACCTTGTCATGCCTTCCAACTGTGCTTCTGCGCGTTCACTGGCGCGACCCCCGGCAAACTCCAGAAGTTTGATCTTCTGAAATTCTCGCGTGATGTCTTCAGGTGGAGGTCCTCCCCCTAAATCCCTTGCTGCTTCTGGATTACCCGTTCCATACGGTGGGGGTTCCACTTCAGTCCCTGCCAGTTGTCACCCCTTTAAAGTCTCGTTAATGGCTTCCAACGAGCGCAGTATGAGGGCTAGTTCGGGCGATGGTGGTGGTGGCACTGGCGGTGTTTGCGGTGCTTGTGACGATGCTCCCCTGCCTTGAATCCCTCGAGTCCTGGCCATCCTGTATGCTTTGACCTGCATCAACCCAAGTTGTCAGGGTGAGTTCCAGGATGTTTCAAATTGGTGCTACTCAAACTAGAAATAGGGTTAGGCGTAAGTTTTCTTTACTTGTCTGTAAACAAACATTACTCTATTAGGGGATTGGATAGGTTAGGGTTAGGATTAAGCGTCTAAGCTTGATTTCTTCATCCCTATGAAAAAATTATTGGTTCCCTTGCCTTGTAGCTACGCTATCCTTGTGCCATACTCGCCACTTCCTATGCTTACTCTCCTAGTGCATATGTCACCTCCTTATCGTTGGTCCTAGTCTAAGCCCTTTTAACTTTTCGCTTACAACTTGATTAAAGTGACTTCCGACCTTATGTTTATTAATTTACGCCGAAAGGCGTACACCTATTGAAAATGGGCACAATTAATGATCTTTTAATCTTATTTAACCTTAAACCCTTATTTGATGGCTATGCATTGAATATGTTGGCATATTCTTAGTCGTCCTCCAAAATCAATCGATCCGATTTATTGTTCATAACTTTCTTGCATTTATCAAGGCATCTGCTAGCATGTTTACTTTTTAACATTTACCTAATCACATTAAAAAAAAATTGTTGTAAGGATATATAATTACCATGTTTAAATGATTAAATAGGATTTAACCGTGGCATCTAAATAATTGTCCACAACTACCAGCCACGTTTCAGCATTCACCAGCGCTATGTACCTTTCGGCGTTAACCAGCCGCCAGCCACTTTGCGGCTGTGCTAGTTTATTAAAAACTAATAATCTAGACTAAACTTAATCCTAAGCTTCAATCACCTTAATCAACACACATACAGTTTTTTTAATTAATTAATCATAATTACTTTTAATTAATTAATATACTTAGTTTTAATTTGTTGTGTATATTATATTATTATTTTTTATTTTTTTTTCAAAGGCACATACATGGTGCATTGGTGTGTGGTTGTTCCTTAAGGCTTAGGTAGTGGGTGGTGGTCAAGGGTTCAAAACCCATATACTCCATATAACTCCTCCTTTTGTAATTTAATTAAATAATCTTTTTTTTAATTCATTTATATATATAATTATACCATTGATAGATATATTTTTTTTTTTATATATAATTAAAACTTAAACCTAAATTTAATCGTTTAAATTTAAAAGAAATAAAGTAAATTAATATTATTTAAAGTGCAATTAAAGTAAATTAATAAAATGAATTAGTAAAGGAATAAAACATAATATAATAAAAAATATATATCTCCATAGTTGGGCAGTGGGTCCTCGCATGAGGCCCACGTGCCCCCTCCTTCCCGCTCGCTCTTCATACCTAACCCTAAAACCCTACACTTGCCAGCTCTTCGAACCCTACGCGTCCTTCCTCTGCCGCCTCTTTCTCATCCACCGAGACCTTCCTCGCATCATTCTTTCTTCACCACAAATCTTGCCTTTGCTCTGTTCAGAGGTTCCAAGAATCTCGCCCGCCATGGCTCGCATCCTTGCCATTGTTCTGAGCACTTTGCTAGCGCTGGCCATTGTTGTATCTGCTGCCAGATGATTTGAAGAAATGGAGTATATTGATATGGTAATTTCACCCTTTTCTTCATCACACATGCATCAACATCAACAGTGTTTACACAGGCCTACGCCCCCACCAGAACCTGAGCAACAACAACAAGAGGTCATTGTTTCAAAATGTTGTGTTGTTGAAGCACAGAAGCCCAATCCCATAGCCCCGCCTAGTCTTCTTGCGAGCAGGGGCTCTCAGTATTCCAAGACTGGACAGGTTCTTTACCATTTTTTTTTTGGGAGTGTGAGGCTTCTTTGTTATCACTTGTAAGAAATGGCTCCCATTTTTACCAGTTTCGTTGCTCCAACCACGAAGCCATACGTACCCATGTTGTCGATGTTGAAACCATTTGTATCAACTTATACATTTATTTCCAAATTGGCTACTTTTCTTCCATCTCTATCCATGCATTCCGTCGCGTGTGGTCATTCAAACAGAGGGTTGACAACAACCACATCTAATGTTCGAGGCAGCCTACAAGAAACATCAGAAGTCAACCCAAGAGCTGGAATTCCTTTGTACAAACCCAAATCTTATCAGGTTTTAATTGCCGATGCAGCAAAGGCTCTCATCTATGCACTTGATGATGGAAAAACTCGTCTTGAAATTGAATTTCCTCCCCTGTCGAGTAGTATTTATTCATATAAGGGATCCTCAGATGAGTTCATTGATGCTAATAACATGTCTTCAATCTTCCATTTAAGCCGTTCAGAGCCAGTTTTCGGTTCGGTAAAGTTCCCTTGTGGCGCGATTTCAGTCTTCTTTGATCTCTACTCAACAAAATTTGGCAGGGTTCTACTGTTATTATTGGGGGCTGGTTCGTCGCTATTATTTACAGGTTTTGCTAGGCGAAACAAAGTTTCTGCACCGTTGTATTAAACAAAAGGGTTTTGCGTGGCTTAAATTTCTGGGTTTTTTGTTGTTGTTGTTGTTGTTGTAGTAATTTTCCCCAAGGTATTGACTCTTAGAAGAATAGTGAAATATTTTGTTATTTTGAGTGGATTTGCATGATCATTCCTTGAAAATAAGGGAATTTTCTATCGACTGGTTATTACTGTTTAACTCAGAATTAAGTAAGGGTTAAAGTTAAGGTTTTGGTGCAAAAATGACTGAGGCAGAGACCGCTTATACTGTGGCTTCTAACAATGAATCTGTCAGCGATGATGTTGAGAATCCTATCCCCTTCATGGAAACGACCATCAAAATCGATGTCGGAACCTTCCAGTGCAGTGTGGCTGTGTGGAAGGATTCGAAGATTGAGCTTCTACAAAACCCTAGAGGACTTAAAATGATGCTCTCGTATGTTATCTTCATGGGTGATAGCCCTTCAAGTGGAATAAGCACAGAAACATCCAATAACAAGAAATAAATACTAGATACTAGTTATGTTAGGAGGGGTGAAGTAGAGCGGAAGAGATTAGAGGCGAGATGTTGCAGTTTCTAGCATTTATGTAGCAATACCCAACATCCACATTGGCGGCCTCATCATTCCTTCATCTATCGTCGTGGCCTCTATTGTAGAACGATGATGTTCAGCTTGCTATGGAGGAGGCCGAGCGTGAAGAAAAGGTGTGCGTAATGTCATTTTTTAACTTCTAATTGCATGGCTATGACAATCCCCGTTGAGTAGCTAAATTTCTTATGCATAGTTAAACGAGTTTCACCCATGTATAATCAAACCACCAGATACGAGTGTTCTATACGTTTTATTGTTGGATTATTAGTATGTAAAGTTATATCATTGGGTAAGGTTTCTTTTCCTGATACTCGTGGATTTGTATTTGTATTTTGCGATCTCCATGGTTGTCTTCTGTAGAAAATTCGGCAATCTACCATTCCTGTTTGCATCATTTATTTCTCTGTCTATCAACGGGTGTTAAGCCAAAAGTTACGACAAAGGTCACACACAGGCATCACCAAATTCAGGCATTATTTCATTGCCTTGCATGCTTTATGGTATGAAAATTTAGTTTAATAGTTTTGTCTACTGCTTGTTTTGTTAGACCTAATATCACTGACAACGCCTTTATAATGTCCATACACTAAAGTGCACCACACCAACAAGAAGTTAACTTCAAGTTTAAATATTTGCATAAGACATTAGAGAATGCAATTGAGTAGCCTTTTTAAATTCTAAGTTATGGAATGTGTTTTACAATTTTCAGGCTTCCATCTTCCTGCTCTTGTAGAAGTAGAGCCTTTCTTTGATTTCCCTGATTTACTCTGATCTACTACTTAATGTTTTCCCCAGATGTTATAAATGACCTTTTTCTCCCCAATTTTTGTTACAAAAGTCGAGTTTGACAATTACTTGTCCAAATGACTATAAACGACCTTTTACTCTTCTATGAACCTCTTGTTACAAGACTCTACTAGTTTAATTATTACTTGGACAGTGCTTGAATTGGCCCTTAAATGCGCCAAGTCTACTTGAAAGTGTAATACTTGGTCATACTTGTGGTAAATTTGTTTTTTTTTTTTTTTTACATTTTCAATATGTATTTCTTTTATATTTATATTTGTGTTAAAATTTCTATGTTTGGTTTGCAGGTTAGGCAGAGATGGAGTTGGAGCTGGGACCTTGGCCCATAGGCCTAGATTTCAAACTAAGATGCTCTGATACCATATGTAGTGTCCATGTTTTTTAATTTAAACATAAAATAATTAATCAAACATAAACTGTAACAGTTACTTGATTTCAAACAATTTAATAATTCCTTTTTATAGAAGCACATACGCATTTTAAATTTAACAACGAATATTAAATTTTTATAACAGATTAAAAACTATGCATAATTTTAAATACCTGGGTCTGATGCTAACCCTCTGTTTGTTCTCTTGCCTTGTTGACCGCTGCTGCACTGTGTAAACACTGCCCAAACCTACTATCCTCCCTGCCAACTAGGAAAACTACCTAGCTCCAGGATATCATATGGATATCCTAGCCCCCATTCCCAAAACCTCCAGCAAACTGGTGCCTTTACTGATCCAATCCGACTCCAAAACTCAACTCCCCCCTCTGCCAATCCAAGAGAGCCCCCCAAATTCAATAATCCTCCCCCCATCGAATGATACCCCCTTCGTAAACCTCCTCCGCCTCCATATCCTTCCTTCACCGCCTCATGCATTTACTTCCTTACCTACCCTAGTTAATGCCCCTTATCCTTTCCTTTATTATTTTATCCTCTCATAATTAATATGTTATCCCTTTTCGTGTATGTAACCTTTTCAATTTAAACAATATATCTTATTAATCTTTTAAATTTAATACTCATGTTATTAAATGTAATAGGTATTTAATTAATTAATTAATTAATCAAAATTCTAACCTTTAATTAATTAATAACTACTTAATTAATATCATTAGATCAATCTTTGTTTAGTTATTAACATGGTAGGCAAAATTAATTACCTAATAAATCTTTTACTTAATAATCCCTAAGTATATATTCTACTAGGGTTGTTACAAAAGTTGTAAGAGAGTTCCACAGATATCTGCAAGGAGTGCAGAAAGGAATTTCAAGAATAGTCTAAGTATCGAAAGGAGAATTTGCACTAAGTTTGCAAAGGAGTCGAGGACTTTACAAAGTCTCAAAGATGGAGAAGTCATCCATCATCAAGGAGAAGACAGGTGGCTGAATATCTAGAAGTTCAGGAGTAGGATCTTTAGAAGGTTTGTTGGGAGAAAACAAGGAGACTTCGCGAGGCCATGGAGAGCGAAGTAAACCTAAACCATTAGATCTAGAAGGTACGTAGAATAGAATCACACATTTCAGAGGAGTAACCCTTCGGAGAAGAGTCGACAATAAGTCTCAAAGAGCTAAGAGCTAGACAAATCTTAGTCATCCATCAAGGAGGACACGTGGAGCGGGATCGGTGTTTCGGTGATTCACAAGTTGGGAAAAGAAGAATCGAGACAAGAGAAGAATCACGAAGTCCGAACTCATGATTCGATAACAACTATTGATCGCAGGAGGAACGTGGACCATAGATATAGTCCCAAGGAATTCACCGATTCGAGAAATCAGGAAAAGTAGGAAACAGTTCGCGAGAGTCCCAAAGTGTGGGGTCACAAATGGATTTGGCCCATGGTTGCAGTCCGTGGTCATATCGAAGAGGAATTATAGCATCGGTAGCTAGCACTATCGACGTTGAAATTTGAAAGTGTTGAGGAAAGGGCCCGCAGGTGCCACATAACCGGTGCCTTAAAGAAAGAGTGACTTGTATCAAGTTGAAAACAGTTCCACTAGGAGCCTGACGAATCATTCAAACTCGACGACTTGAACGATCCTACAACAGGAGGTCATGATGGCCCATCTAAGGAAGGATATAAGGGGTGGTCATCACCATATCACCACAATATTCATTAAGTATTATGATGACAGAGACAATAATTTCTCTAAGTTTTGGTCGTTAAGGTTGTGGTAACATAAGTTTCGTTATATTTTCATGTATCTAGAACAATACCTTTTAGAGAAACAATAATCATACTTTGACATTAGTTGAATGCATAGTAACATAGGACAATGAGTTTTAGTTTTGAAATATGATATACCACTGACTTTTATCTAACATATACTCATTTAGATCAACCAAAATCAAAGAAAATAGTTAATTCTTGTACTCATGATAATCAACCAATGAAGTAGAAAAAATCAAGCTTTGAATGTTAATTTTTGTTAAGGAATCACAAAAACATTAGACATTAAGGGCTAAGTCCAAAAGGGATTAGATCAATAATGTGTTATTCAAGAGCTCATAGAACAAGTTGGAGGAATCAAAATAACAATAAAATGACATGGAAATTAAACATTCTTTGAATTCGAAACAATATTTGCATTCAACCAACTTAGAATCAAGTACAAGAACTTAGGATCCAATGATGTTAAGTATAATTGGACCTTGTCACAAACACATTTTCAAATATATGAAAAGTCTTCATTGCCTTGACATAACTTGTTGAAGATTCAATTTGAATTTCATTCTTCCAATCATGAATTTTAGAGTGATAATGATTTAAATCATGTTCAAACAGTGATGAATCAAGAGAATAGATTAATTAGGACCTTTTAGTGAAAGACCGCATATAAAAATGTCCAGTAGACACGATCAAAACTACTACCTATGGAAAGGAAGGAGAAACATGGAAACATGCAGTAAAACCATCTTTAAATATTTTTTGTTGACTGATCATTCTTGTAAGTAGTAATGATGGTTGGTAAATACTTTGCAAATTAAATTTAATGATAATTCTTACCAAGTGAAATTATTTACAAAGGGATCCCTTCCATTTTCATAAAAAATGGAAGGGACTTGGTGTTGGGCCAACAAATGGTGACTTATTGGGTGGCATCTATCCATAAAAAATAATCTTAAATCTGTAAATATCAAGGAATGAATGGTAAGAAGTTCCTAAATGTTAAACATTCAAATCACTTGAAAAATTTTCATCCCAGGTTTATGTAGTGTCGATTTATCTTTGCAATTTTATGTGAGTATCTAAATTATTTCCATCATCATTTAGAAACTTCCTAAAATATTAACTCACCATTAATACAAAACAATAAACTTTGCAGGGAATTAATCTTGAGAAAGACAAGATAATTAGGTGATTTATAACATTAAAAGAAAAATTCAATACCATAGACATAGCCATTGCTTCCAGCAAATGTTTGTAGCTTCAAAAAGGATACCTTTTAACCCATTCAGGTGCTTTAATACCATCCAATAGATATAGATACATAATGAAAAACATTTGGTAATAATAGATGGGTGTTTCTTTCTTATTTTCTTGGAAGTGAACTAAAGGCCAATTCCCTCACTTGGTAACCAACTGATGACATTTTCACCCACAAAAACATACATATGTGAACAATATGTCTCGCGATGAGACCCATTTTCCTTCAACCTTACAACTGAAAGCCATTACCCTTGCTTGGTGACCATTATTTGTAATGTCACTCTGTGAGATTCCATGGTCATGATAGGGAGGCTCATGATGAGACCTACCATCCTTCAGTCAAACTCCTTCACCCTTGTTTTCTTAAATAAAAAGGATCCTTCTATGGTAATTATTTAATCTCTTGGGATATTGTCTAATGGATGGGGAAGCATAACTGAAAAAATCCTTAAGAGCGCAGGATGGAGTAAGAAGCTAAATATTACTAAACTCTTAACGATTAATCGCGCTTTCCCAAAAATGATTTCTTTAAAAGTATAATTATTTTGCAGAGATGTTTTGTTTATGATTTCATCAGTATAGATTGAAAATAAATCTTCTTGAATCATGGTGGAAAAATTCAGAGGGTTTTATTAGAAAAGATTATGACAAGTCTTGCAAATGTAGAGATTAATTAATCATAGTAATTTGAGAGTCAACACAAGGGTGTCATATTCTAAGATATCTCCTTAAAAATGAGATATGAGATATTGCACAAAAAAAAATATGCATTTACGAGATAATTATGTTGGAGAAATCAAAGTTAAAGGAAACAAAAAAATATATCCAAGCAAAACAAAAAACAAATAAATACCTAAAAACAACAAACTGGAAAGAAGGAGAAATCATAAAACATATTTACAACACTGATCTCCAATGAGGAAATCAGAAAACATGTTTCTTCAAAATTTGACCATTTACTGGAAAGGTCTTAGACTGACCTTTTAGGGTTTGTAATCAGAATGTGCTACGACCAAGTTTTACTATAACAATAAATGGTCCTAGAAAAAGATGTTGAAACTTGGTATATTCTCCTTTATCCTCATGTTCCTTATCCCACTTAAGCAATAAGTATCCTAATTCAAAATTCCTATCAGAAGAGGAACTATTATTAAACCATCGTTTGACGACTTGTTGATGTTGATCAAACCTATGTTTATCTTTAATCCTTTCCTCTTGTAGTTTTAGCAAGGATTTAATTATGTTTTCCATATCAATACATTTGATTTATTAAACCCTTTGGGATAGTTGTAATGATGGTAGGAAAATGTTTTGGAGAAGGATTTATTCTTTCCGGTACATGAGAATTAAGGATAATTACCAATGGATTATTTAGGGATTACCCTATCAGCCCACAATGCATTAAACAAAGAAGTATGCCAATTCTTGTGATGATATCCTACTATTCTTTTTGATATTTTAATCATATTTTTATTAGTGGATTCAGAAAGCTTGTTTCCCTGAGAGAAGTATATTTCGAAATACTTAACTTTAATTCCTTTTTCCAAGGATTATATATTCAAATCGAGAGAAGAAAATTAGGAGGAATTCTAAAAAACTAGAGATTCAGGAATACCAAAACGAGTGATAATATTGATTTCAAGGAAATATATCACTTGGTTGGTATTAACCACTCGAAGAGGTACCACCTCCACCAATCTTGTGAAGTAATCCATTGTCGTCAATATGAACTTGTGTTGGAGATACAAAGCAAGATTAATGGGCCCAACAATATCCAAGCCCCACTGCTGAAATGGAGCATAAACAAAAACATGTTGCAAAGGAAAAGTAGCTTTTTTTACTCTGCATTTTGCCTTTTGACAAATTTGACACTTCTGAGCTAAGGCATGAGATTTTTTTTTTATTTTTTTATGAAAAGTATATTGTTAATTAGATGAAAGGGGGCTGATTTGAGTCTTAGTTATCTCCTTTTTATTTGTTATATGTGTTGTGGAGTGGTTCCATGCATTAAAAAAACTTTATATCAGTATACCAAGAATCAGGGGTGTCTAGAATACATGAAATTTCATTTTCAAATAGAAATCCTTCATCTGCTAAACATAAATTTGCATTAGGTGCATTAAAATAATCAATAGATAATTTACAAAGACCTTGTCCTCTAAAAATTTGAGTTGGTTTAATTTCAACATCATATTCTTGGAGTGTTTTCATCGAGTGAGATCCTTTTTCACTGAGCTCCTTCTAGACTAATAAATTCCTAACTGTTTTGTAAGCGACAATTACTTTAGTTTTAGATTTTAGAAGGTATGGTCTAAAATATGTTATTGCCTTAAAGAAAAAAAAAAGCTTGTTTATCCATAGCTCAATAATTCTTCCCCTTTAAAAGCAGAGCCCATGAAAGAGATAGGGATTTAATCAGTTTTCTCATTATTTTGAGTGAGGACAATAGTGCAAGAAATATCAGACACAAAATTGTGGAGGGTAAAGTCTTTAGCAAGATAAACACCCATTCAAGTAGATGCTTCAGATATGTCTTGTCTGATTGTAATGAAAAACTCTCTTTCCTATGGACCCCATTTAAAAACAAAGTCCTCTTTAATCAAGTTTTTTAATGGCGTTGCAATCTCGAAAAATCTAGGGAAGAATCTTCTAAAAAAAATCAATTTCCCCAAAAAGGACTACATGGCCTTATTGTATGTAGGATATGACAGATTGGTGATGGCATGAGTTCTTTTGGGATCTATCATCACTCCATTTTTAAATACTATAAAACCCAACAATTAACCTTGATTAACAAAGAAAATAGAACTTTTGGGATTGAGGGAAATACCATATTTTTTGCAATGTTCAAATACGTTTCTTAAATTAGATAGTTAGTCTGATTTTTTTTCTGAGTAGATAGTGAAATTCTCTAAATAGAAGATAACTGCAGGATTAATAAAGTCATGGAAATAAATATCCATTTCTCTTTGGAAGGTAACTTCGACATTTATTAATCCAAAAGGAATCTTCATATATGGGAAGATGCACCAAGGACTTCTAAAGGTGTTTTTGAGCTGATATCATGGAGAGACTAGGACCTAGTTATAACTTGAAAAACCATCAAATAAGGAAAACATCTTAGAACCATAGACGCACTATAAAATCTGCTCCATGGGTGGAACTGGGTAGTTTTCCTTGTCAGATGATCTTTTTAGGTTGTGGAAATCGACATAGTTGAATATCGTTTTTTTTCTTCCTAGATGGAACTAAATTGGAAACCCACTAGGTATGGAGGATAGGAAATATTATCATAACAACTAAAAAAAAATTCAATTCATTTTTAATAACGGGTTCAAGATTATGATGCATTTTTCTAAGATTTTTCTAAAAATGTTTCATGTGGGGTTTCATTGGGATTGCATGTTGTATAATAATAAACAAATGTTTTCAAATAATCATATGTCCAAGTGAATACTTCCTTGTATTCTTTGAAGAATTTGATGAAAGACAATGTTTCCTTTTCAGTGCAACCAGTGCCTAGATTTATGTTTCTAGGGTTAATTTCAGTTCCTAAATTAATTTTTTCATATTGCATACAGGAACAATTTGTTTTTAAATTCACAACCCCTTTAAATTTATCATGAAGATCATAAAATTTCTCTAATATGACAACAAAGTTTGGAGTATAATTTACCAGATTGAATGAATCCTCTACTAACCGTTGATTTTGTATTACTGTTGGATGTTTAGGGCTGACTCGGGTTCTACTTTTGGTTTCCAAAAAAACCCTGCAAATCATCATCCCTTTTGGATACTAGAATAAAACATTACGCACAAAGTGCACATTGCAGTCTCACCCGAGATAGCTTATGGGTGACTGCAGGACCCAAATGTCTGCAATATTAGAAGGGAGGTTGTTGAGGATATGAGGGATATTATTTCTACCTCAAGATACATTAGACATATTATTATAGCATATCATTAAATCCATATCTACCATTCTGTAATAATTTGCATTCATTTAAGATTCATTCTACAGTAACAATCATGTCATTCTACTTTGCATTGCATTTTTCTACTAATGGATTTATTTATTCATAATAGATAAACCATAACAAGAAATAAGACAAACACTCCACACATAGTCACAAATTTACTATGGTTCACCTCCCAATCTACGCCCACAAATATCTGGATTTATTTTCTTATTTATTATTCTTCATCAAAGTTTATAGCATTTTTCACATTACAGTTGAGGATGGAAAGATCAGACTAAGATCCACAACTTGCAACCTTACCCTTAATTACAATGCATATATTTGTCTCAAAAATTAACTCTAATATCCTCTCCTCACACATGTATTAGTAAAAGTTACTAGATCATAATATTCACTTGCTCAATAACAACCTCACTAATTATCTTACAACACACACATATATATATATATATATATATATATATTACAAAAAGGGCTAATACCCATTACATAAATGACCAAAACCCTAACCCATTAACTTGAGGTGGATCAAGTTTTTCCACTTTCTAACTTCCTGAGTGCACCTAGTCCAAAATTTAACCATTTTCCTCACTAATTCTCATATTTCTTTCTTCCTTTGACTTTCTTTCTTTCTCGGCATTGATTTTACCTGTTTTCGAGTGTGCATGCCTTTTCAGGTCCATTTTCTGTTAAGCCCTAATATTGGCTCATTACCCCTTAATTGGGGCATATTAGATTAGTAATGTTATTTTATTTATGTCATATTTGGGCCATTAGTTGTAATTATACCTCCCAGTCTCCTATATATACCAAGGAGACATTTTCATTTTGAATCATCTTGTACTTGAACATTTAAGTGGGGTAAAAGGAGGTTTCCCCCTCGAAGAAGCCTATTATCTGAAATTATATTTTTTTCAAGGCGTTGAGTACTTTTTCTGAGGATTTTCTATGCTATATTGATATTTGGTTCTTAACATATGGTATCAGAGCTCAAGGTCCTGGGGTTTCGCTACTACATCTGAGACACCTTGGAATTTTTGCTATAACTTTGTTTCTACAACGTTTCAGAAGGAACGACTTGGTGGATATTTAGTAGACAGATCAAGGAACGTTGGGTTCAAAATTCAGCTCCTGAGGCCTTTTAATTTCGAATATACATCCTATACAAGATAGGGTTCTGGAATCGTCCTGAACTGAGTCATTGTGGAATTTTTGCTATAAAATATTTTTTGTAATGTTTTAGAACCTGAGATTCAGAGGATATTTACATAATTAGTAAGGTATCTGTGGTAAATTTTTTATCTTCTGGGTCATCTTAAATTTGTAGATACACCCTGTGTAAGACAGGGTATCTGACTAGTCCTATTGACTAGTCTCAAGAAGGTGTTCTAGGTAAAACAATCATAACTTATTCCTAATGTATCCAAATTGTGTGAGACTAGTTGCATTGGATCGTGGACAGTCTTTAGTATTTCTGGTGTGAGTTTCAGAATTTTATATCAATTATTTTGTGCGGGGCACACTATACAAGTGAGATCGCTTGGAAAGACAAAAAATAGACAAGTTGTGGGGAAGTTACCATAAATTCCACTTGTCACATCCAATTTTGATCAGACCTGTGGCATTGCAGAGAAGAAATATCAGAGAAATACATAAAATAAAGTTTCATACCCAGAAGGGCCGAAACTTGGGAGATACAATAGAAGAAATATTGTCTAGCAGAACCACCTCAAAATCAAGGTTCAAAAGTGATACTTGGACAACATGCCACCCAAAAATGGAACTTCCACACCCAATAAGCCTCCAGAAAATCCTACTTGGACTCTTGATGAAGGTGAAGAAATGCGTAGGGACATAAATGAACTACAAAAAAAGATGGATTCAATGGAAGCTAAGTTGGATACTAAGATGGATTCAATGGAAGCTAAGTTGGAT
>SNQJ01S0212384.1:10546-26370 GCA_010110895.2 Picea sitchensis | reverse complement strand
CCTGGGTGGGATGGATAAGTGGTCTTTGGTCCCAAGGTTTTGAGTGGAATTGGTGTTTGGAGGAACCAATTTCAAACCTTAGAGTGTTTCTGAGTGCCAAGGGGTTACTTGTCCATGTTATGAAGTTTAGGAGGAGTAGTGGTAGAATAAAACCACAACCGAAATGGTATTTGACCAAAGAGAGCGAGATATATCAACACTTTGGATGTTGGAGCCATGGGATCTGTTCGGAAGGAGAGGAAAAACCTTTACGACCATCAGATCTGGATAATGTATAGAAAGGGTAACTTGGAATCACTTCAGAATTCACGACGTTGGTGAAACTGAATGCAAAGGTAAGATAAAGGATGAAACCTGAAGCCTCAAAGTCCAAAGGATATCTACACCATAGATCATAGGAAAATAGCTTGACCATTAGATCCGTGTCTAGGAAGGCAAAGGGAAGTCACTTCAGAGGATTTCAAGTGTGGAGTGTGACAAAATCTCGAAGTCCCAAAGGACGAAGTAGATCACAACTATCCGTTGTGAAGGACACACATCAAGAGATCGTGTACTTTGGGTGGAAGTACTTCTTGAGGAGGCAAGTGTTGTGAGTTTGAAACTCATGAATCCTGAAGTGCCAAAGTCACTCATAGCCGTTGATCATGAAGGAGGACATGCGTTGGTGGATCGTGAACTCCAGGAGAAAGCACTTCGGGCAAAAACGAGTGTAGAGGAGTTGAAACTCTCGAAGTCTGAAGCTTCGAAGCCTGAAGAGCTGAAGTGGTGAGTCATGATGACATCACCTGGAGGTGATGTGGACACATGGGTTGTGTGCCAAGTGTAAGTGGATTCCAAACAATGGTAGGCTGAGATGGCATTAGGAACATGACGAGTGTCACCCATTTGAATGGGCCACATATCAGTCGCTAGTATTTCACCACGTGGCATCCTGTATGATAAGGGTTAGTGGGGCCCGAGGTTACGTAATGTAGTTAAAGGGCGGAGGACCCACAGTGGAATTGATCATGATACATCAAGGTCAATGACCATGAGAGATTGCGGGGACCCAAGTTGCATGAAAGCTAATTCTCCAAGGTGGTCCCGCAATCCAAACCACGGTTTCATTGAGGGGTTATGTGTCAGTGTTAGAAGAATTGTGGGATGAAAGGAGATTTTCTCCAAACCACCATTGCATGCACCGACAATTGGAAAAAATTAAGTGATGTGACGTAATGACGTCACCAAAGGTGATTGGGAATGTTCGGATATTAACAATTCGGATGTGCAGATGCGAGATCCTCCGAAGCTTCGAGGTCTTGAAGACCCGAAGATCCGTAACTCAGACACCTGAGGTTCCATAGTAAGTGTCGGTCATTGGATGCTGGGTAGACATGGAATGTTGATCCACTCTACTTCGTGAGTTCGGTAACTCTGAAATCCGAGAGATTGTTATTTGTGCTTTGAAAATATTTTGAAGGCCGAAGGCCCAAGTAAGCGCTTATTGATCTAGCGCTTGGTCATGATCCATGGTCGCATGGGTTGGGGACTGAGAGAAAGGGGCTATTTCCCAAAAACTTCACAGAGAAGAGCCCCGAAAGAAAATGGATTTTGAAAATTTTCTTGAATCATAATTGTTTATGAATGCTGTGGGATTTGTTAAGGAATGATGACCTGACAAATTTCAGTTTTCTGCACGTTGTGTTTGCAGAAGTTTAACGGGTGCCAGAACCGAATGGAGTTGCCATTGAGTGAAAATAAATGGAGGAGGCACATAATTTTTCTAGTTTAGAGAATGAAGCTAAAGGGATGGATGTTCATTTGGGAGTTGAAGGGTTGAACTCCAATGGGCATGGAGAAGTGATAGATAAGGAATGACATATGATTAAAATCATTGAAAGATTGCAGAAAGATGCTCAAACTCACTGAGAAGATAGAAAAAAGCTCATGAAAGATAAGGAACATCACAGAGAATTCAACTTAAAGTTGATGAAGAGTTTGGAGAGAATATAAAAGAAGTTGGACAAGGAGAGAGACTTGAGCAAAACAGGGAGTCACCAGGATTATGAGGGAAGAAGATAAAGGAGTGTTGGTAGACACCATCATCACTCCCAACGTCACTCCAAGAGGAGGGCACACAACATTTCAAGCCCATCTCCTACCAGAAAGCACATGAGATTTGGAGTGGATGAAATGAAGGGAAAAATGAACAAGATTAAGACTCCTACGTTTGATGGAGAACATAAGAAGGAGAAGATGCCGAAACATGGTTGCTTGGAATGAGGAAATATTTCCAACTACAAAATCATTCCTCTCATGTAGAAGGAATAATTGTGATGTATCAAATGAAAGGAAAAGCATCCATGTGGTGGGATCAGCTTGTGGAGGTGCAACACATTAGAGAGAAATATGTCACTTGGAAAGAATTCAAGAGGTATTTCAAAAATAAATACTTGACTAAAAGATATTATGACCGAAAGATGAAAGTGTTCTTTGAACTCAAGCTGGGAAGCATGACCATTGATGAATATGAGCGAAGGTTTTTGGAATTTCTGAAGTATGCTCCATTCATCAAAGATGAGACTGTCAATATTCAAAGGTATCTGAGTGGACTACCACCTTCCATCGGTGACAAGATCCAGTATGATGACCCTAAGACTATGGAAGAAACTATAAGAAGAGGAAAATGATTATATGGGCATCAAAGAGAAAAGCCTACTTTTCAGAAGGCTTGGGATGGCCAGAAGAAGTTTAATAAAGAGCAGAGGAAGAAGGGAAAAAAACCACCATTTTTTAGAAACAATCCTCAAGGAAAACCATCGCTTAGAGAGTCAAGAATGGTTGACGTAGGGGAATAAAGGCCAAGGAAGAAGCCCATTCAGTGTTGGGGCTGTCAGGGAAACCACAAGTACATAGATTTTCCCCACAAAAATGGAAAAGTGAGAGCTATCCCTAATGTTTAGCAACATGAAACAGTGGAAGACATGGGAAGTAGAATACCAAGAATCTATGCAACCGTGGACAACAAGAAAGCATAATATCAGTTGCACATGATTGAAGTGGAAGGTATGATCATCAAACATGCATTTACTATTTTAATTGATTCGGGGTCTAGCCATAGTTATATATATCCTAGATTGGTGGAAAGTTTACAATTGTTGAGAAGAAAACATGAAAAGTCTTGGTTAGTGCAACTGGCTACAGGAACCAAGAGGAAAGTTACTGAGTTAGTTAAGTCCTTTCCAATGGACATGAATGGACTGAGCACAAAGGCTGAATTGAACATTCTGTCTTTAGGTTCTTATGACTATCTGGTTGGGATGGACTGGTTGGATCAACACCATGCCATCCTGGACTATCGTAACAAGGCATTCACTTGCCTAGATGAGGAAGGAAATTGGAAAATAGTCCAAGGAATTCCTAGAGCTAATGCTATTAGAGAAATCTCGGTAATGCAACTGAAGAAGTGCTACAGGAAAGGTTGTCAATTATTTGCAGCCCACATGGAGGAAGCACCTAAGGATAAAGTATCAAAAATCGAAGATCATGCGGTACTAAAAGAGTTTGAATATGTATTCTAGGAGGTACCCAGATTACCCTCGAAGAGAGATATTGACTTCTTTGTAAAATTGATGCCTGAAGCAGCTCCAATGTCAAAAATACCTTACAGAATGAGTACACCAAATATGAAAGAACTACAATTGTAGCTTGAAGAGCTTCTGAAGAAGGGGTATATACACCCAAGTGTGTCACCTTGGGGTGCCCTGGTCTTGTTCTTGAAGAAGAAGGATGGGACGTTGAGATTATGTATCGATTTCAGACAATTGAACAAAGTGACTGTAAAGAACAAGTATCATTTGCCAAGGATCGATGATCTCTTTGATCAGTTGAAGGATGCCAAGATATTTTCGAAAATAGATCTTAGATCAGGATATCACCAGGTAAGAATAAAGGATGAAGACATTAGCAAGATCACCTTCAGAACAAGGTATGGTCATTACGAGTTCACAGTGGTGCCGTTTGGGCTGTCGAACACACCCGCTATTTTTATGTGCCTGATGAATGGTGTATTCAGGGACTATCTAGACAAGTTTGTCATAGTATTCCTGGATGAAATTCTGGTGTATTCCAAGTCGGAGGAAGAGCATGAACAACATCCAAGGATGGTGTTGTAGGTGCTAAGAGAGCACCAACTGTATGCCAAGTTGAGAAAGTGCTCGTTTTATCAAAATAAGATCCATTACTTGGGGAATATAATTTCAAAGGATGGGATGGTCATGGATCCTGAGAAGATTGAGGCCATCAGAGAATGGTCAACACCAAAGAATGTGGCAGAATTCAGATCCTTTATGGGTCTAGCTGGTTATTATAGAAGGTTTATCATAGGTTTCTCAAGGATATCTCACCCTATCACTTCCTTGCAAAGGAAGGAGAATAAATTTTAGTGGACAAAGGATTGTGAGAGAATCTTCCAACGATTGAAGCAACTATTAACCAGTGCTCCAATCTTGAGTATTGCAGATCTGAATGAAGATTTTGTAGTGTGCACATATGCATGCAAAGAAGGATTGGGATGAGTCCTCAGTCAGAATGGATTTGTGATATGTTATGAGTCCAGGAAGCTGAAAGAGCATGAAAATAACTATGCCACTCATGATTTGGAGTTGGCAGCCATAGTGCACGCTCTAAAGAAATGGAGGAATTACCTCATTGGAAAGAGGTTTGAGGTAAGGACACACCATAAAGTTCTGAAGTATTTGTTTGATCAACCAACCTTGAATTCTAGGAAGAGTAGGTGTTTGGAGTTTCTTTGTGAATATGACTCTAATATCAAGCATATCAAAGGAAAAGAGAACAAAGTGGCCGATGCACTTAGCAGGAGAGTGCATGAATTACATGCTACAACCATTAGCATGTACCAAACTGATATTAAAGGTAGAATTTCGGAGGCTGCAAATACAGATTTGTAGTATAGGGATTTGGTAAAAAAGCTACAACAAGGTAAGATGCCACAGAAAGTGGAGAATGCTAAATTGGAAATTGATGGAACACTTCTGTACAAGAACATAATTTATGTACCTAACGTCTAGGAATTGAAACTTATGATTTTGAAAGAAATGCATAATGTGCCTTATGCTGGGCACCCTGGATATCAGAAACAATGGTAGTAGTCAAAGGCCATTACTTTTGGCCAGGTATGAAGAAAGAGATTGCATAATACATGACCATATGTATGGAGTGTCAGAAGGTTAAAGCTGAGAATAGACACCCAGTAGGGTTTCTATAGTCTTTACCCATTCCTGAGTGGAAGTGGGAAGTGGTGACAATGGATTTCATCACGGGATTGCCCAGAACTGGAAAGCAACATGATTCAATCATGGTGGTGGCGAACAAGCTTAAGAAATCTACCCATTTTATTCCACTAAAGAATACTCACAAGGTAGATAACATTGTTGATATTTTTATGAGGGAAATAACTCGATTGCATGGTATTCCCAAGACAATTGTGTCTGACAGGGACCTAAAATTTACCTCAAAGTTTTGGAAGGGTTTTTTCAAAGGATTCAAAACGAATCTGAACTTCAGCACAACCTATCACCCTGAGTCTGATGGGAAGACAGAGAGGGTGAACCAAGTGATAGAAGATATGCTAAGGATGTATGTGATGGATAAACCATCTAAATGGGAATACTACCTACACTTGGTAGAATTCGTCTACAATAATGGGTAACAAGCATTATTGAAGATGATCCCATTTGAAGCACTTTATGGTAGAAAGTGAAATACTCCAGTAAGCTGGGATAATCCAACTGATAGAGCAGTGGTTGGGCCAGATTTGCTCAAGGAAATGGAAGAACAGATGCTAAAAATTAAGTAGAATTTAAAGGCTGCCCAAGATAGGAAGAAACATTATGCTGGTAAAAATACAACCCATAGAGAGTTTAAAGTGGGAGAGGATGTTTTCTTGAAAGTGAAAGCCAATAGAATTTCCCTGAGGCTGGGAAATAGTTCGAAGTTGGCAGCCAGATTTTGTGGGCCATTTGAAATCCTAGAAAGGATTGGGCCAGTTGCATATATGCTTGCAATACCTGCATCCATGACTGTACATAATGTGTTTCATATTTCATTGCTTAAGAAATATATACCTGAGGCTAATCATGTTATCGATTGGAATGTGATTCAGGTGGAGCAAGAAGGTGTCTTGCAAGTGCATCATATGCACATATTGGACTAGAAAAGCAAACAGTTCTAGAATCAATCCATAGGGATTGTAAAGGTCCAGTGGACCTGGTACGGTCCTAAGAACGGGACATGGGAGCATGAGGATGCTATGCAGGCATAATACCTACATCTTTTTGAATATTTTGAAAATCTTGTTGATGCTGTGTAAAAGTTGCACTAAGGACAGTGAAAAAATAAGGGGAGGGGATTGTAATACCCTAAGGATGTGTCCCAGTTATATTATGTATTGTAATCATTTTTATAGGCTAGTGAGCCAAGTGTATATAAGTTGGTGGGATTCTGTGTTATTTAGGTTGAAGAGCCTAGGTGTTAAAGGCCAGGAGCCTGATTTTTGTATATGTAATTATGTAGATCATTAATAAAATATAAACATCATTGTGTGTCGATCGACCATGAAGAAAGTGTGATGTGGGACTAAGCTTCCACAAGGTTGGGCAAGGGAAGTAGGCTAAGTGTTGGGCCTAGGGGATAATCTAGAGGGCTTACATCTAAAGGGAATAATAATTTATTATTATTTCCTGAAAGGCTAAGGTGGTCAATTGACCAAGTGTTGTCCTAAGTTCTTTGAAAAGGAACATGTGAAAAAGGGAACGCATGCATCTCCAGGAAGACAAGTGTTGAACTAGGCACATGCAGTTAAAAGCTAAAGCATCCACTGTGTTGGGGGTTCATGGATCATTCTTCCATCCTTCACCTGAGTCATTTGATGACTCTTCCATACTCCGCTTGAGTTCACTGGAATATTTCCTGAGAACCGTTTTGCCTCTGCACTCGACCTCTGTGTTTCGTTCTTTGGTCACACACCTTGAAACCAGTGGGAAAAACTCATGGACTGATCCGTCGTCTAACCTGTTCGACCTTTGCATAGTCATGCATCCTGAACCCAATGAGAACCCATGGACTGGGCCACGTCTTCTATGAAACCTGAGCATACCATAATTGTATATGCTATGTGTGTTATAACTGTTGGTTGTTGTGTCCACGCAATCCCTTAGCTAAGTGTGATTTGCTGTCATCATCCATTCCTTGCTGAGCATTAATGTTGTCCTCCTTGTGCTAGAACATAGCTGAAGAAGCAGGTTGTCAAGCCTGTGTGCAACACTCTCTCCAGGTGAGGGAGGTGGTTGTGGTTGAAGAGGCAGGTTTTCAGGCCTGTGAGAAACTCTCTCCAGGTGAGAGAGTGCGTGGAGGAAGTGAGAACTCCTAGAAGGGGTCTTGTAGCTGCCACAGAGCTTGGAGAATTCCGATCTGGCATGTTGCTGAAGCCCAAGGCAAGGGAGTTTTAGTAGACGAAGGAATATCCTGTGTGACAGTGAAGGTGTATACTCCTGGGGTGGGAAAAGCATGTGGGGAATGAGAGTCTATGAGAAGTGGGCATAAGTGGCTCCTGGGAGAGAATCCATCCTCATAAACTACGTGTCTTCCTATTGACCTTGCCTAGCCTAGGATTCCCTAGATCGATGGAGCTTAGTCCTAGCTCGGGGGTGACCTACTGCTAAGAGTGATGAGAAGTGCAGTCTAAGGATGGGAGGTTCATGGAAGGTCTACATGCAGTTGGTGGTGTTATTCTAGTTGAAAGATAAGTATAATTTATGTGCTTAATTTTATGTTGCGCATAATTCTTGAATGTTATCATGTATTCCGTTGCATGTATGAATTACTATTAATTCTATTTAAGTCTGTATGATGTTAGTAACTCTATGTTAAATGTGTTAATTTGATTTAATGCATATTATATATAAGTGTATATTCTGCAGTAGTGGCATTGCCTGGCCTATGGGTGGTCGGGGATGTTACAAGAATGATCAAATATGGAGTAGAGGAAAATATACCTATAAAAAGGGTTGATTTGTAAGGACACTATTTATTCATAAACGTCTTTGACCATTGAAATTATGTTGTTTTATATGATCATACTTTTTTGTTTATGCTAATAGGATTTATTTATGTTTATTGTGGAGTAATTTCTTTTTACCATTTGTGTTTTTAGTTCTCAATAGTGGAAAAAAACCCCATTTTGGTTAGTTCTTCAGGCAACGATTGTGGACATATCTGTAGATGATTTCAAATTCTGTCTCCACCATGTAATAGATCCTTCTCTCTCCTTCAATTTGATGTCCAATTTTTTCCTTCCAAGCTAGTTTTTAGATGTTTTGGGATTTTCCAAGCCCTAAAATGCTGGGATTTTCCAAGCCCTAAAATGCATCACACAATGTGTGCTGTCATGTCTCCTATATCAAGATTGCAAAACCATAGGGTGCTGTAGTCCCTTCCTATCGCGGAAGTGAGAAATGTTGCACTATCTCAGAAAAGACAAGGTGCTTACACTGTAAAACCCAAATTTGTTTTGATTTTACATATCATGTATTTGAAAATCTTGGATGCTATTTGATAGATAAGTTATCTAATTGTTGTTTGCAGACTTTTGATTGGAAAAATGTTGGAATGGAGGGAGAGGAGACGAAATGAAAGATCAAATTGTGGCCAATGATCCAAATACCATGTTGGAACTCCAAAGGTGTGGATTATAAAAATTCTTCCAGGTTCATGGCATGAGGGACAACATTCATTTATTGGAATTCCTAGTAAATATGTGGGAATCCGATGAACAAGTTTTCAAGGTTGGAGTTCATGATCTAGCCTCAGAAATTGAAGATATTTACTTCTTGATCAGGCTTTCAAGACAAGGAGAGTGATTTTATTTTTCTAGATTCAGAGGAGGTGGTGAGAAGACTGAAAAGTACATCTCACAACACTGCATTGCAAGTACACGAAAAAGAAACATAAATATTCCAATAAAAAATGTTGGAGATATTTCCTTAAGAACTACCCTTTTCACCATTACTCGAGTTTCCGGAAGTGCAGATTCTCACTTGTCTACCAATACTAAAATGTAGTTGATTGTATGGTACCCACAATATTTAACTGGTGTGAAGGGCTTCTCAAGAGCATGAAAGACCAATTGACCAAGTGTAAGTCAGGTCGATTGAAGCAATTTGGTTATGATTCTATTTTGGTATATTTCTTCCTTGAGAGAGTTCCACTGTTACGTCTGTAGAGTATGGAGTTAGATGAATACCCTGATCCACAAGAGCCTCGTATGAAGAGGTGGGTGGATATGATGGCACACCATGGTGGCAGTCTAATAGATTCATATGATGAGAAATTATTCAAATGGTTTAAGAAACAACTTATCATGATCGAAGACTATGCTTATACATGGATGGATTTCCAGGGAGATCCAAATTTAGTCCATCCAGAGGGATACCACTAGAATGACTCAGGTAAACATAAACCATTTTTTTAATTTTTAATTTTAAGTGTTTTTGTTGTATTGAGACTAACTTTGTTTTCATCATGCAAATATTAGGCCAAACAAACCGTATGGGACTTCACCGATACAGAGGCGAGGAGATCAGCGTGTGATGGTTTCTTATGATCATGAAGTAGCAAAGGATCTTGAGGAAATAGAAGCTAACCTCGAGGGTTTGAACTTGGGTATACCAGATATTCAGATCGATGATCTACCATGACGATACCAATGAAACACTACGAGAGTATTCATATGCATAACTCATTTTCTTTGATGAGTGGCTCAGGCCGTAGTATGTTACCACGAGCATCATGGAACTAAATATGACTAGGATATTTTTAGTTGTTTGGTTATCAACATGTATTGATATAAAATTTGTAGGCTTTGTGTTGTCCCAACACATTTTGTAAACTTTTTTTTTGAAAAATTATTATAAGACGATTTCTACTTTTGTTCTATTTGGTGCAAAATGTATATGTGAAATTTACAAATGGTGCAAATTTCTATCTAAGACATAATTAGCTAAATAATCTATTAATGTATTTAGATTTCGTGGAATGTGTTAATACTCTAAATAATCAAACTCTCTTTCCAAGAGACAAACCCTTAAATGTACTCGTAAAAGAGTAGGGATTCTGGTAGAATAAATGTTACTTAACTATAGTACCATAAGTTGAAATTAAATTCAAACAACTAAGCGACGAATTCCAAATGAGATGGATTCAGTCAATAGTTCAATGACTATGCTATATTTCATGATATTGTTAGTTGCACAATCAAGGCATATACCATGTAGAATTATCAACTAATCGGTAGGCATGTATATTTCTCATGCAACCGTAATAAGGTTCTGAGCATTGCGGCTTGAACCATTAGAAAATACAACATAAGGTGGAGGGAACGTCGACATCTGCAAACAAAGCACAATGCAATATAAGCAATAGACATAATTCGCTGAAAAAGGTGATGATAACACACCAAACTATGGCACAATATATACAAATCACTCATGTAGAATGACTCTAGGCATAGTAATTTTTCAGGTAAAGCCCATTCTGAGGCTCACTTAAAGGAATCCCATCATAATCCACTAGCCCATATGAACCTTTCTCTAATACACATTTAATGTTATAGGGGCCATGCCACATGGGCTCAAATTTACCTATCCCCAATATTCCACGATCTTGATCACATAATATGACCAAGTAACCTTCATAAAACACATGAGGTCTAACAATTTTATCATATTGAGCTATGACACTTTTCTTATGGGTTTCATTAGTCAGAGAGAAGTCACAACGAGTTTCATCTAATCATGTCAAGTACAAAAGACGTTCTTCCTCGACCATGGTATTGGGAAATAATTTGATGGATAGTTTCAAGGATGGTATTTCACATTTAATCGACAACACGACTTCTAAACCATATACTAGTTGAAATGGCGTAAAAGTCGTGGCTGTTTTGACTAAGGTTTGATATGCCCATAATGCCAAAAAAAAAATTGTATGCTAATTCTATTTGTGAATCCCTATCATCCTATGAAGCATCATTGTCAAAAATTTGTTGGTGGCTTCGACTTGGCCATTGGCCTGTGGATAATAGGGAGTTGAGTTTTCACGTCGTAAACCCAAATTGTTGGTTAATTATGACATCATGTAATTTCAAAAATGAGTGCCATGATTGGTGACAATGGCTTGGGGCACACCGAATCGAGAAATAATGTGATTAAAAATGAAAAGGGCTACAATTTTCCTGGTGTTATTGAATGTAGGAATTGCCTCGGCCCACTTAGTGAAATAATTCACATTTAAATTAATATACACATGCCCCTCGACCGAGTGAGGGTTACATGCCATGAAATCAATTCCCCATTTGGAAAATGGACCATCATAAACTACAAGGTGAAGAGGAGTAGGAGGCATGCACAACTTACGATTGTATATCTGTCATGCATGACACTTTTGGACCACAAGGATGCAATCCTTAAACAATGAAGACCAAAAATATCTGGCAGTGGCATACCCAGACATATGACCACCACATGCTTCGGCATGATTGTCATTAATATCTCTCTTGACTTATTCATGTGTTAAACACCGTCTAAAAATGGAATTAACACCATGACCATAAATGGTATCACCAACAATTATGTATTTTCGATATTGGTATTGAATTCAATGTCGTTCAATACTAGACAAATCATGCCGAAAATTTTGGGTTTGGAGATAGATTATGATATATCCATACCATGGATCCAAGGAACTGATTAGAAAAAGATATTCATCAAGAATCAAATCTCCTGCCACATTTTTTGTTTCAGTTGAGGGAAGGTCACAAATTAACTCAGCAAAAACCAAAGATTTCTTTGACTTGGATTTCTCAAATTCCAAATCAAACTCTTGTAGGATAACAATCCATTTAGAGTATTTCCCCCCCATCACCTCACTATTCAGAATATGTTGCATGGAATTGCAATATAAAATTATGGTGGTTTTATGCAATAAGATGTAGTGACAAAAACATTGGATAACTTGAACGACAACCGATGCCAATTTCTCCACATGTGATTCTTTGATTTTGGAAGTGGTAATACTCCTAATTAAATATTAAATAATATGTTCATCATGTGATTCATCCTGTTGGACAAGAACCACAATAATTGTATTGTCAGAAGAAACAATGTACAAAAAATGATCTCGACTGTAATCTGGGGGATGTAACAATGGTGTATGAGTTAACATGTGCTTGAAAGCATCAAATGCCTTTTAAGCGATGTCATCCCAAATAAAGGGAACCCATTTCTTAAGAAGTTGAGTAAAACCTTTGTTAGAAATGTAACTCAAGAGGTCACACCATGATTTTGTGATGTTTTACATGGTGGTGACCATTTTGACTTTCCTAAAGTGTTTTGTAATATAAAAGTGAATTTATGTTTTTTTAATGACTTAAGTGAAAAGTTAAGTTGTGGGTCCCAAAAATAATTGTGAGAATTTAATAATAAAGTGTATTATTAAATGATCATTTAATGTGAGCCTTTAGATAAGATTGATCTCCACCATTGATGAGTTAGTTGAGATTAGTTAGTTAGGGTTTTGGGAAGAGGAAAAATATAAAAAAACATCTAGGGAAAGGGAGAGAACATTATTGAAGTCACATTGTCATTAATTGAAGAGAGAGAGCAATTAATGAGTTGGAGAAAGGTAGAGAAAGATCTATATTTCAAGCATGGTTTCCAAGAGAGAATTTCGTACAACATGGGCAATTAATTTATGGGTTGTACTGTTGTATATGGAGGGTGCATTTATTATTTATGTTCCGTACAATGATTTCCATCATGAAAACTGAGGTTAATACAATTATTAATGAAGGCTGTGCAATTTCATATTGCAAGCATGCATTTCTAGATTGATTTCTGTGCATTTATTGTTGGTCTGGATAGTCCATACATTGTACAAAATTGATAGAAAGGGAGCAGTAAAATTCTGTATAGTTTCTAAAGACAAATGATGGTCAGATGATGAGATAAGTACAACTTGAATGATTGTAATTTGTACTGAAATAAAATATTTTTTCTATATTTGGGTTGCCTCACAGTTCATGAGGATTTTCCCTGGCTTATGCCTAATTTCTTGTGTCAACTGCTTATAGTAGGATCTACTTGGTTGATTGGTATTTTCATTTCAGTTTCAGTTTGATTCCATTTCATTAAATGCATGTGGTGTAATTGGTTCATTAATAACTTATATTAAATTCAAAGTCAAGTATTTCAGCCAAGTGTTTGACGAAAGGTTTCGGTGAAGTTTTGCTTTTTGTCATAGAAAAGTTACATGGTATCAGAGCCTAGGGTTATGTAAGCAAAGTTGAAAAGAGAAAGAGAGAGTTAGGGACTGTTTTTTTGTGATTTTGATTGGTTTATTCTTAGCAAGAACAATTAAAGAAATAATGGATTTCTGTATAAGGTTTGAGGATATATTATATGGCATATCTAATTACCATCAATGGAAAGTTAGAATAATAACAATTCTAAAGGAGAATACGATCTAGAATTTTGTCAATACAGTTGTTGTTGTACCCACAAATAACCCAGTTTCCCTAGACATTCATGAGATAAAGGAGGCTAAGGCACAAATAATCTTGTTGGATGGCGTGAAAGACCACCTTATCCCACACTTGGTTGAGAAACCAACAACCCAAGTGATGTGGGACACTCTGAAAAATCTGTTTGAAGCAAAAAATGAGAATAAAAAGATGGTCCTGAAAGACAAGTTGCATGAGGTTCAAATGATCAAGGAGGATAATGTAGCTACCTACTTGACCAGATTGGCTCAAGTGAAATATGAGCTAGTTGCTGTAGGTGAGGTCATATCCGACTCAGAAATGGTGAGGATAACCCTTAAGGGGTTTACCAAAGATTGGGAGGTTTTTGTAAAATGTGTGGTGGGTAGAGAGAAGTTGCCAGATTGGAGTAGATTATGGGATGAATTTACCCAGGAGGAGATCTGGGAGGGGTCTCAAGGTAAATCCAAGACATACATTGATATTGATGAAAATGTGGCCCTTATTGTAAAAATCAAAGGAAAGAAGAATAAAGGCTTGAGTAAGATTCATTGCTATGTTTGCAACAAACTTGGACATTTTGTAAGCCATTGTCCTGATCGAAAGAAGGAGAAGAAGGATGAAAGTTGTGTAGTAGTTTAAATTTGTCTAGATGACTTATCAAAGGAATTTGAGAAATCATTTTGTCTTGTGTCTCTTGATTCAAGCATGGGAAGCTCAGAAAGGTTTGCAAATTCTTGGCTCATTGATAGTTGTGCATCCAAACACATGACTGGCATGTGGGGTTCCTTTATGAGTATCAATGGGATTGGACCTTGTTGCAATGTTATGAAATACATTACTCGAGTAGTCAGAGGGGTTGGAACAGTCAGGTTCCAACTTGAATTTGGTGAGATCTTCACTTTGGAAGGAGTTTTGTTTGTCCTAAGGCTTCCAGTGAATTTAATTTCTATTTCATCCCTAAAATATTTCGGATGGGGGATAGTGTTCAGGTCAGAACATGTGTTCTTGTATATTGTAGAAGTATAACTGATCGAAGAACTGTTTCTCGGTGATCGGAAAGAGAGACTATACTTGGTTCGACGAATGACTATGTATAGTAGTTATGGATGGTTGTCAGCATCTGGAATTGAAGATGAGTAGTTGTCTAAGGAAATGGTTGCAGAGGGAGTGCATGCAGAAGATAAACGCTTAGATTCAGGAGAAAAGGAAGGTTATCTTGAAAGCATTGGCAAGAGACTCATCCAACATAGAGAGAATGAGAAGGATCCAGAGTTTCGAGTTGTCTTCCAACATCAACTTCCAGAGCCAAAGGGAGTTCTTGACATTGGTCAAGATGATAGTGTTGGGACCTCCCTCGTTAAGAGGGAGTGTTAGAAATGTAACTCAGGAGGTCACACCATGATTTTGTGATGTTTTACATGGTGGGGACCATTTTGACTTTTCTAAAGTGTTTTATAATATAAAAGTGACTTTATGTTTTTTTAATGACTTAAGTGAAAAGTTAATTTGTGGGTCCCAAAAGTATTTGTGGGCATTTAAAAATAAAGTGTACTATTAAATGAGCATTTAATGTGAGACTTTAGATATGATTGATCTCATCCATTGATGAGTTAGTTTAGATTAGTTAGTTAGGGTTTTGGTAAGAGGACAAATATAAAAAGACATCTAGAGAAAGAGAGAAAACATTATTGAAGTCACATTGTCATTAATTGAAGAGAGAGAGAAATTAATGAGTTGGAGAAAGTTAGAGCAAGAGAAATATTTCAAGCATGGTTTCCAAGAGAGGATTTCATACAACATGAGCATTTAATTTCTGGGTCATAATATTGTATACACAATTGGAGGGCACATTTATTATTTCTGGGCCATACAGTGATTTCCAGCATGAAAACCAAGGTTAATACAATTATTAATGAAGTTCATATAGTTTCAGATTGCAAGCACACATTTCTACACTGATTTATGTGCATTTATTGCTAGTCTGGATAGTCCGTACAATGTACGAAATTGACAGAAAGGGAATAATAAAAGTCCGTACAGTTTCTAAAGACAAATGCTGGTCAGATGATGAGATACATACAACTTGAATGATTGTAATTTTTACTTGAAACAAAATATTTTCTCTATCTTTGGGTTTCCTCACAGTTCATGAGTGACGTAGACCTATCGGTCCTCGGGCCTAGATCCGCTCACAGGATCGTTCTTTATCTCCCTCGAGCCGAATCGGCTC
>SNQJ01S0212380.1:0-15822 GCA_010110895.2 Picea sitchensis | reverse complement strand
AGACAAATTCTGAACTATAAAAACAGTCCCAGACTATATCTAAGAAAGACAACCATGGCTATACAGCCTGTATGGCCCAAGACAACCAACAAATCTTCAGAAACATTCATAAATCTCCATAGAAAAATGTGCCAAAAGAAACTGTACGAAACAACATTAAAAACTCAAAAAATATGCATAGAAATCCATGCCAATCTATTGTAAACTTACAACCTCGATTTATGTGCTCTCCCTTTATTGTACGACCAACTTACATAGTTGTACAACCTCCTTTATTGCTATTGTATGGACTGTAATAAATGTTTCTATGCTTATAGGGATGTGTGCCTATCCCACTCCCTGGGATGCATGTCAAACCCTCCTTGTTGTATCTCTTCCTCTAAGCCAACACTCCTCCTTGGGATGCGTGCCCATTCACCTTCCCTCAATCTCTCCTTAAAAGTGCGCCCTCCTTCTCCTAATGAGCTACCTTTAAGAAATTTTGAATTGTAACTCCTCTAACCCTTGATCTCCCTTAAGTGACTCTTCACTTACCCTTGAGATCAACAGTCATGACTTAATCATTCGTTGAGGTCACTTAAGTTAATAAAGTGACCCATAACATCATAAAGTCACTTTTACATTTCGAAATTAAAAGACTCAACTTTATAAAATCACTTTATAAAGTCACTAGGAGAATATTTTCTTGGTCACTTCTGCATGTTGAGCGCTGCCAATGCAAAAGTACCTCCAAGCTACCAAATTTCAACACTACCTCTTAGCGAGAGAGGTACTTCTGGTATTACCACCAAAATTTTTCTTCATCTCATTAACTGCCATAACTGCTCCCTCTGTACTAGAAGTTTCTGCTCCCTCTGAACAAGAAGCCACTACTCCCACTGCACTGGAAGCCTCTGCTGCTACCTCCGCTGTACCACGAACTAAAGACATGCTGCTAGGAGACTGCACACTCTCATGAGCATCCATCTGTGTCGACTCATGCCTATTGAGTCCCTTGAGAGTCCCAAAAGAGGACTGAGTTCCTGGTATCAACTCTCTCTCCCGTGCTACCTTCCAACTCTCTGACATAGAATATGAGTCCAGAAATCCACTGGACCCCAACACAGGTTGACCCAAAAACCTGTGCAACCTCTCATACCCAACACCAAGCATCATTGCTCTGTCTGGAGTAGCTCCCTCTGGATATAGAAATACCCTGTCACAGTAGAATTCCACTCCAAATATATCAACCTCTAGAGCTGACACTGAGAGTAAGTTATCCATCATCTCTGGAACATAAAATACTCCGGAAACCTCTAGAAATTCTCCTACTCTAGCTGGAATATAACACTTCCAACCCCCTTTAATGCAAGTTGTGGGATGATACCAACACCCACACAATAGTCTGAGTCTGTTTCTGAAGACTCAAGAACAATAACCTCATCCCTGTCACATGCCGAGAAGCTCCACTGTCCATGAACCACACTTCAATGTACTTGAACACTAGTCAACCACTTCCCAAAGGACCAATCATGAGAGAAAAATCCCTCTCATGTCTCTCAACAAACTCTGCAATCTCTGTTAATGCTGACACATCTAGTTCCGACTTCTTCTTCTTCTTCTTGTTCAGACATTGACTAGCATAGTGGCCAGTCTTGTGACATGCAAATAATTTCACTTTGCTCATGTCCTTCTTCTTCTCATTGCCCTTTACCATAAGAGCAACGTTCTTGTCGTCTTCCCCATCCAATGCCTTTTCCTGAGACCTCTCCTGGATATCCTCCTGCGTAAAATCATCCCACAATCTGTTCCATTCAGGGAGCTTCTCTCTCCCCACCACACACTTGACGAAAAACTCCCACTCCTTGGTGAAGCCTTTGAGGGCTATCCACACCAAATCTGAGTTAGGAATGACTTCTCCAACAACTGCCAACTCATCCTTCACCTGTGAAACCTGGGTGAGGTAGGTGGACACACTCTCTCCTTTGACCATCCTAGCTCCATGGAGCTTGTCCCAGAGAGCCATTTTCCAGTTTTGTTTTAGCCTCATTCAAGCCTTTCAGTTCAACTCACATTTCATTGGTTGTCTTCTTCTCAACCAAGTGTGGAATAAGGTGGTCTTTGACCCCGTCCAAGATGATTCTCTAAGTCTTGGCTTCCCTCACCTCATGAACATCAAGAGCTATGGGATCTAAAGCAGGTACATGCACAATGGTGTTCACAAATGACCACAATTTGTTCTCCTTGAGAACACTATTGATTCTAACCTTCCATTGTAGGTATTTGGAGACCCCCCTCCAATCTATCTTCAAATATGATGTTGTAAGTCATCTTTGTCCACCTGACAAAGAACCTTTTATATCTTCTTCAAGCAAATATACCAGCAAATCACTTGCTGTCCCAAGTGCCAAATTCTGCCCACTGAAATTCTGAGCCCTAGCTCTGATACCATGTAGAAATTCATCTTATTTTAACATACACTTAGACTAAATTAGATTTCAGCCTCCTATAAATATCTAACAGCCATACGAATATTCTTTATGAGCTGAAATACTATTATCCAAGTTCTGAAATAAAATAGCAATGAAATACAAATATGAACAACAGACAATAATCCACATTTGGCACAAAAATCTGTGCATAAATACTTGGATAAATATTCAGAAAAATGGACAGTTTTGAGGAGGAAAAAGTGTTTATTCAGCTTTAGGAATTTCCAAACTTTTACAACAACAAATAACATTAGCATTAAAACTCAGTCATTGACTTCTTTCAGACAAATTCTGAACTATACAAACCGTCCCAGACTGTATCTAACAAAGACAACCATGGCTGTACATCTTGTACGGCCCAGGACAACCAATAAATCTTCAGAAACGGTCATAAATCTGCATAGAAAAATGTTCCAAAAGAAATTGTATGGAACAACATTAAAAACTCAGCAAATATGCATAGAAATATGTGCCAATATGATGTAAACTTACATCCTCGATTTCTGTGCTCTCCCTTTACTGTACAACTAGCTTACATAGTTGTACGACCTCCTTTACTGCTGCTGTACTGACTGCAATAAATGTTGCTATGCTTCTAGGGATGAGTGCCTATCCCACTCCTTGGGATGTGTGCCAAACCCTCCTTGTTGTATCTCTTCCTCCAATCCAACACTCCTCCTTGGGATGTGTGCTCCTTCACCTTCCCTCAAGCTCTCCTCAAAAGTGCGCCCTCCTTCTAATGAGCTGCCTTTAAGAAATTTTGAATTGTAACTCCTCTAACCCTTGATCTCCCTTAAGTGACTCTTCACTTACCCTTGAGATCAACGGTCACGACTTAATCATTCGTTGAGGTCACTTAAGTTAATAAAGTGACCCATATCATCATGAAGTCACTTTTACATTTTGAAATTAAAAGACTCAACTTTATAAAATCACTTTATAAAGTCACTAGGAGAAAATTTTCTTGGTCACTTCCGCATGTTGAGCACTGCAAATGCAGAAGTACCTCCAAGCTACCAAATTTCAACAGAGAATTTGTTTGGCATTGAGTTGGTCAAGCTCTGTAGCTATTAAGACCTAATAATTTGCAATGGAGTAATGAAGTGTCCAAACTCCAACCAGATGAATTGTATTCATGGGCTAGGTAGTAGTGTTGTAGATTATGTGATCTTTGATATCCTCGTTTCCAACCAAATAACAACTTTTGACCTTTTAAATGACCATGAGTCTGACTCTAATCATAAACCTTTAACCCTAACTCTAAACGTTTCCATGCATAGGAGCACCATTGAAGAGAATTCTAATAATCAAAGGAATTTGTTCTTTGACAAAAGTAAAGTTGACACTTTCTTAAATGATTTAAATAGTAAATTAAATCTCCTAACTTATAAGGACAACATTGAAGAACTCTATCATAATTTTACAACTACCCTTTCTACTTCTATTAACAAGTTTTCTTTCAAATTATAAGTGATCATTGAGAGAAGTCCATGATCTTGTGTATGTTGACAAACTTATAAATAAGTATTTGTGGGTGGGGTTGTTAGTGACAGTCACAAACAAAGATCTTTTTTTAGATTGATTCAAGAGACTGGAGCAACTGCAAGCTAGGGTTTGGTAGTTGCGACCACAACAGAGGACAACATGAGTACCAAGGGGGGTGGTAATGGAACCCCCTAATACAAGTAGGTAGTAGTAGACAGAGGGAAAGGCCCACAAGGCATAGGTTTCAAGGCACCAATGACAAGCACCTCGAGATTGGAACTGGAAAAGAGTCAGGAAAGTAACCAGAGGAAAAGTGACGACATGGGGGAAGAAGCCAGAGAACCTTAGAATGCTGTGCAAGAAACGGAGAGCCCCAATGGGGAAAAAGGGCGCAACCCATGTAAACCAAAGACAAAAATGATACCCAAGGTAATACTGGCTGATCCACAAACACAACTCTACAGGGACCAGATGAAGACACATGCGCTAATCTGCAATTTTATGGGGTTGTGGCCCACAGAAAGAACGCTGCGTAACTGGATTAAATATCAATGGAAGCCAAGCAGAGAAGTGGATCTTCAGCTAGGCTCGAAAGGATTTTTTACAACAGTTTTCATGAACCTGGAAGATAGGGATAAGATCTTTGAGGGGGGGACATACTTCCATTCCTCATCAGGACTGTACATGTGACCATGGAAGGAAAACTTCTCCCCAAAAAAAAGAAACCTTCAAAAATGTGCCTATATGGCTGAGAATTTAATCGCCATTAGATTATTGGCTACCCTCCACCTTTGAAGCAATAGGGAACAAACTAGGAAAATACGTGAAGACATCAAAAGCAACCCTAAAAGGATGATACATCTCCTATGCAATAATCTGCATAGAAATGGATGTGTCGGGGGCACTCCCAGAAGCCATAAGCCTGGAATTCAGGGATGAGGAATGGATACAAAACATTGACTATGAGCAGATCTCCTTCAGATGCAGGATATGTCACGAACGTGGACACCTAATAAGAGAATGTCTGATTATTAAAAAAAAATAAGCGGAGAACACCAAACTACAACAAGACGAAGATGGGTTTATAAAACCAAACCACAGAAACAGAGCTAAGAAGAATCAAAGTAAAAACCCAATAGGGAGAAACCCAGAGGCCAGAAATAAAGCAGAAGGATGGGACAAGACCAACAAAGAGGAGGAAGGAGGAAAGAAAAAAACAAAAGCTAAATAAACTAGGGAAAAAGCTACAAATGAGGATACAGATAGTCCAAGAAAGGGGATGGGACAGGGGAGTAGCGCAACTCCTATGGACGGAGAAACCAGAGATACCCCCACCCCCATGTAGGAGGTAGACGAAGACGTGAAAATGACTCCAAGTGAGGTAGGAACAGAAGATACTGATCTCAGAGACATTGTGGAAAGGGAATGGATCAATCTCCCAAACATACTGGAGCAATGGAAAATACATGGCACAAACAATGTACCAGCGGAGAAACTAGATCGCATCCAATACTTGTTCCTCCTAAGGGAGGAAGCCAAATTCAGAGGGCTCAAGCGCACACATGGGGAGATAGGACACCTAGGAATTAAAGTAGGCAAAGGATAACCACAACTCTCACCCAAGTAGACGAGAAGGAAAAAATGTAGGAAATCAAACAACGTATCCCTATAGGAACTAGGAGCTCTGTTGATAAACTCAGGTAAGATAAAAAATCTCTTTCCCAACTCCCCCCCACATGTTTAAATTGAGATTATAACATTGAATATAAGAGGCCTAAACAACCCACGAAAGCAGATAATTCTTAGAAATAGACTTAGGAAAGAACAACCGGACCTCCTCTTCATCTAAGAGACAAAATGCACTATAGACAAAATGGAAACAATCGGAAAAAACATTGGAGCAAGTACAATATGTTGGCTGTCGAAGGACAACATATGGAAGGAGGAATCCTCACCTTGTGGAATTCACAAGTGATGAAACTAATAGTAGTTGAGGCTACCAGGCACACACTTTCAGTTAGCATGCAAATCATTGGGAATACAAAGATGATTCTATGCACTAATGTGTATGGACCCCAGATGCTAGAGGAAAAGAAAAGAATGCTTCTAGACCTAGAAGACCTAAAAACCCACTCCAACTGTTGGAGTTACTTCACACACACCTAGGATTTATTTTTCCTAAGTTTTTTCCTTGTTTATTAGTCATAATTAGTCATTATCCAGTCTCCTATATTTTAGGGGAGAATATTCCACTTGGAGAATATTCTCTTTTAGTTGACACTTCAGTTTGACTAGTTGAGTTGAGTTTAGATGCTGCATTGGTTTTGTCACCATGAAACATTGGGATCATCACCAGCTAATGCACACTTTCCTTGGGATCATCACCAGACTGGCGCATTACCCTTGATTTCCTGAGTTAACTCTTCACTACTCTCTGTTCATTCAGTTAACTGAAGACTAGTTGACTAGTTAACTCAACTAGGTGGCAGTTCACTCCCGTAACTGCCTAAGATACTAGACTAGGTGGTAATTCACTCCTGTAACTATCGGTGTGTGTCCAGATCACTCTATACCACCACTATGGTGCATTATTTACTCATGTATCCTATATCTATTGTAAATTATACACTCTTTGAGTGTGGACAACGGTTAAGAGAATTCTTCCATTCTTTCTCTCCTTCTTATTATTTTTCCAATTCTCTCTGCAAATGTGTGTATTATTGTTTAGCTAGATCTATTCTATATAGTTTCAACACATTTACATGGTATCAAAGCTGACAGACTGCTAAGAAAAATCTACACCAAATTATTTTTTGCAGGTATTGAAGATTGAAGAACACATAAAGATGGAATCTATGTTTTACTCACCAACAATACTTCTCATGCCTCATAACTATTTGGAATGGAAGCCAGAAGTTATTCTTCATCTTATATGCAGAGGCTTGTAGCAAATATCTATGGCAATGGAAGTGGAGCTTGATTCCGCAGATGAGAAAAATGACTTTCTCAATAGACAAGATATGGCCATAGGATTTATCTGCTTGTCTATTTCTCTAGAAATTCTCCACCAAGTATGTGATGTCTCACAAGAATTCACTCCAAATGAATTATGGACCAGATTGGAGGTTCTATTTGGGAATAAATAATATTGTGAAGATTGCATGCAGGGGATTGGAAAGATAGAGCAAGAAGAGAAACCATCAGAAGATCAAGCCTTTTATTATGAAGAGTCTTCTACAAAAGTATTTGCACAAATTTGTATTCCATTAATTGAAGATGATGCCTACTCCATTTTAGATTTGTTTTCTGAATTTCATGTGGAAGATATATGGCATGCATCTCAGGAATCACATGCAAACACTTTTGCATGCATCTCAGGAGACAAAAAGGGAGCCGTGCACATCAGACTGAATTATGATATTTTATGAACAAAATTTACAGAAACAAATTGGATATTTGAATTCCTCTCGGGAAAATATCCAATTTCAAAAACAAAATCGCCCGAAAAGGAGTCCGGAAAATGAAGTTATGATCTTTTTAAAATCAATAAAATTTCAGCATTTTTCCGAAAACGGCCGCATGGTTTTCAAAGTTTTATCCAAAATTTATTTGGATCTTCTTAATTACAAGAAGAGAAAGTGGATATGTGTGGACATATCAATGATGTATCTACTTCATCAGATCCATGCACACATCTACATCTTCAACAAAATCTTCAATGAGCACAAACTTGTAGAGTTGCGAGGTCTTCTTGGAGTGAAGGACATGGTTGCTTAGCAACTGTTTTTTGTTCCTTCTCATTTTTATTTTTTTATGCATTGTAATTTGAGGGGTTTTTTTTCCCATGAGGATTTCCCTCTTTCCTCTTTTATTTCAGTGTATCTTTTGTATTTGGGTACCTAACATGGCCTCGTTACCGAGACCCATTCTTTATTTTCACCATAGTGATGTTCAGGGGGGGTGTTGGAGTTACTTCACACACACCTAAGATTTCTTTTTCCTAAGGTTTTTCCTTGTTTATTAGTCATAATTAGTCATTATCCAGTCTCCTATATTTTAGGGGAAAATATTCCACCTGGAGAATATTCTCTTTCAGTTGACACTTCAGTTTGACTAGTTGAGTTGAGTTTAGATGCTGCATTGGTTTTTTCACCATGCAACATTGGGATCATCACCAGCTAATGCACACTTGCCTTGGGATCATCACCATACTAGTGCATTACCCTTGATTTCCTGAGTTATCTCTTCACTACTCTTTGTTCAATCAGTTAACTGAAGACTAGTTGACTAGTTAACTCAACTAGGTGGCAGTTCACTCCCGTAACTGCCTGAGAGACTAGACTAGGTGGCAGTTCACTCCTGTAACTGTTGGTGTGTGTCTAGATCACTCTATACCACCACTATGGCACATTAGTTACTCATGTATCCTATATCTATTGTAAACTATACACTCTTTGAGTGTGGACAATGGTTAAGAGAATTCTTTCATTCTTTCTCTCCTTCTTCTTTTTGCAATTCTCTCTGCAAATGTCTGTATTATTGTTTAGCTAGATCTATTATGTTTATTTTCAAAACATTTACACCAACAACATCCACTGGATCCTGGAAGGGGACTTCAACATCATCACCTCACTTGCGGAAAAAAAAGGAGGCACCAGGAGGTTGGATAGAGATGTGGAATAATTCTCAACCTTCATAGACACAACGGAGATGGTGGACATCAGAACCAATAACAGACACTTCAATTGGAACAATAAATGGATAAATCAACATCAGGTTGTGACAAGACTAGATGGATTCTTGGTATCATAATCCATCATTATGTAGGGGGTAACCTTAGAATGAAACATCCTTCCCTGGGGGGGTTCTGATCACTGGCCAGTCCAACTGGAAGCAAACTTCCCAACCACCCCAAATAATAGACCTTTCAGATTTGAGAAATTCTAGATTGAACACCCCACCTTCAAGGAGAACATCAACCAATGGTGGCGGGAGGAAAAAACAGAGCAAAGTACGCGAATGTTCAAATTCTATAAGAAACTAAAGTACATCAAATATAAGCTCAGGGAGTGGAACAAGAAAATTTTTGGCAACATAAACCAAGAGAAGAAAAATATTGAAGATAGAATGAGAAGACTCCAGGAAGTTTGCATAGCGGAGGGCTACACAGAGGATTGAAAAAAGGAAGAGATCCAAATGACCTAGGAATGGGAAGGAAGATGCCAACAGGAAGAAATTCTATGGTGCCAAAAGTACCGAATCAGATGGCTAAAGGAAGGAGAGAGGAACACCAAGTTTTTTCATAGAACAACCATTGCCAGAAGAGCCCACAAAAAAATCTTGAAAATTAAGGATCAAGATGGGATCGAGCAAGAATCCCACAAGGAGATTGAAAATACCCTAGTGAGTCACTTCCATGGGATAGCCTAGGAACCCAACAAAGACCGAACGGAGGCCATCCAAAGGATTACACAACACATCCCCCGACTAGTCACCGAGGAACATAATAACAACCTAAACAAACCCATAGCTAAGGAGGAAATAGATCAAGTGATCCAAGAGATGCCCAATGGGAAATCCCCAAGTCCAAATGGTTTCACAGTGGAATTCTTCAAAGCCTATTGGGAAGTGGTCAAACATGATGTTTATAGGGTGGTGGAGGACTCTAGATGGTCGACCTCCATCCTAAAAGCGTTAAATGCCACAATGATTACTCTAATCCCCAAATAAAATGAAGCAAGGACCCTTGACCGCTACAAACCCATAGCATTATGCAATGAGGTTTACAAGATAATCTATAAAGTCATAGCCAATATATTGAAACCCCTCCTACCCACACTGATTTCACAAGAACAGATGGGTTTTGTGGAAGGACGAAAAATCATGGACAATATCATCCATGCCCATGAGCTAATACACACTCTGAAAATCCAGAGGAGAGGGGGGATGATAATTCAACTTGACCTAGCAAAAGCCTATGAAAAAATTAGCTGGCACTACATGGTTAGGAATCTGGAAGCCTTTGGGTTCACCCAACACTGGATTAGATGGATTATCAACCTAGTCTCAACGACAAGTTTCTCACTCCTGATAAATGGAGCCCCATCCAAACCCTTCTGGCCTAATAGAGGAATCAGACAAGGATACCCGCTTTCCCCCTTCCTATTCATCCTGCTGATGGAAGGTCTCAGTCGAAGAATAAAAAGTGCAACAACAACAAGAGAAATTACAGGCCTCAAAAATTTCGAAAACTACCCTACTTCCACACACCAACAGTTCTTGGATGATACCTTACTCCATGGCATACACATGGTCAAGGAAGAAAAAATGTTCAAAAGGATCTTAGAAGAGTTTGGGGAAGCCTTGGGAGCTGAGATCAACCATTCCAAATTGATGATCTACTTTTTCAACACCAACCCTGCAATCCAAAGGAACCTGGCAAATATTTTGGGCTTTTAACGCAAAACTCTCCCAACTAAATACTTGGGCATCCCCTTGAAATACAAATATTACAAAATGAAAACTTGGGAAGGAGTGATTAAAAAGCTATAGGAGAGGGTGAAAAACTAGATGTACAGATCCCTCAACCTAGCAGGGAGACTAGTACTGACCAAGACGATTCTACAAGCAATTCCAACCTATATGATGTCTGTATTTCCCTCCCCCAAAGGGATACTACAAAAAATAAGGACCATATAAAGGGACTTCCTATGGAAAGGAGCGGAAACTAAGAAAAAATGGGCCCTAGTGGCTTGGGAGAAGGTTTGCCAGCCAAAATGAAAAGGCGGACTAGGGTTACAAGATCCACAAGTAACCAATGAAGTCTATGGGGAAAAACTCTGGTGGTGATGGGTTAAATAAACTTCTACCCTGTGGGAAGCCCTCTGGAAGGCCAAGTATGCCTCAGACATAAACGACCAGGACCGAATTCATTTTATGTGCACCAAGGAGGGATCAACCATTTGGAACCTAGCTTGGTGCAATAATACTTGGGTGCAGACACACAACTTCTAGGAAGTAAGAAATGGTAAAAAAACCAGATTATGGGAGGATGCCTGGCAATAGGAACCCAAGATGGGAAATCCAGATAGGGAGGAACTCCAACAGGACATGATCGTGCAAGGCAAAACCAATGTCCACCACTATTGGAAGCAAGAAACAGATCGAAACAGATGGAGAATCTGGGATAATTTTAATTCCCAAACTAGCGATCAGACCACAACCATCACGAAAGAGGTGGAGGAGAAAATGAGGAAAAGGAAAATTATAGTCTCGGATGAAGAAGACCAGTTAAGATGGGGCTAGAAAAATGGTGGGGAATTCAACCTGAAGGAAGATCAACATTACATTGTGGAACAAGACCAAGAAGACCCAACGCAACTATGGGATAAGCTCTGGAGCAGCCCCCAGTGGCCAAAAATAAAATTTTTCAAATGGTTAGTAATTCACAACTGAATTCTAACCTCGGAAAACCTAAGGAAAAGGGGCTTCATAGGCTCGTCATGGTGCCACCTCTGTTAAGCCAAGGAAGAAACAATGAATCATATCCTCGATGAATGTATCTACACAGCTGAGATCTGGGACTGGGCAACATGTATCGTTCGACAGTCCAATAGGACCCGAGGTAACATCTGTGCAACCATCAACAACTGGCATGAGAGCTACAACGAAAATGAAGAGGTGAATCTATGCTGGACTCTCATTCTAGGGATGATCATATGGACAATATGGAAAGAAAGGAACCGACGCATCTTCAAGAATGAAATCCTTCCGAAAGGGAAAACCAAAGAAAAAATAATCTTGATGATAAGAGAAACAACACAGAGGCGCAACTACCAGAATGGGAAAGCGCAACTTGCAATTCGGGACTCTAGAGTCCTAGAATATTTTCACCTAAAATATGGGTGAAACCGCACACAATTAGGACGACCACCGCAACTCCAACTAGGTGAGTGCAACTGGAACCCCCCTCTAGTAGGGTTCCTCAAGTTGAATTTCGACGGGGCGGAAAAAGGAAACCTAGACATGACAGGAATGGGTGGGGTTATTAGGGATAGTGGCAACAACATAATCCAGCTGTACGTCAGGAGTATGGGAAAGTCAATTAACAACGTCGCAGAATTCAGAGGCCTTTAGATCGGCCTCGATATTCTAAGCCGTGAAAGGATGAAAAACACTATCATGGAAGGTGACTCCACTTTGGTAATCAACACAGTGAAGAGACTCCAAAATGGCACCAGAGTGGGAAAATTTCAGAGACACTAGCGCTTGGCACACTCCTTGCAAAAAATCCAGGAGCATCTGCAAAGGATGAACACAGTGGAGTTGTGATGGGTACGCAGGTCAGCGAATGGCCTGGCGGATAGAATCGCTAATGAAGGGGTTAGCAAGGAAGGATCAGAGTTAGACACCCCCTAGAGAAACATCCCAAATGGTCAATTCATAATAGACTTCACACAACTAGTGACAAAATACTGTGACAGAAGCTTAAGTACAAAAGGTCACATCGAGAGGAGTGGTGCAAGGCTAATAGGCAGGCACGAAGAATCTAGGCAGAATTTTCATGGCCAACACTAAATTACAAGTGACAATGTGGGATTAGACCACACAAAATATGGAGGTACAACCTCAAGGTCACATCAGTAGGAATAAGTGCAGGGTTAGCGCAGGGGAAAGTACAAATGAGACTCAGCAGGCCATGAGCGACGTAGGAAAAAAGATGTTACCACACACCAGTAGGGTCACTCCCATTCCAAGAATATGTATAGTGAAGAGAAAAGTTGGTTACACAACGAGAAAGGGCAAGGGACAGCTCAGGGATAATGGATGGATTGTCATGGTCACACATACCGAGATAGAGAAAAAGGATGGGAAGGACCACCTCTATGGGTAGACCATGATTGCAAAGACAAGCCCGCAATAGGATAATTTCCATAAGAGGTGAAGCACTAGGAATAAATGCAGTTGGACAAAGCACAACAGAAGAAGACACCACAAAAACAAGGGCCCGACAAGAAGGAACCCCTGGGTAGATAGGAACAGGAGGATAATTTAGGGAAAGAACCACCACAAGCCAGCCAAGATGGTGTGTATGAAGAAAATGCACGTCAAAATAAACACCCAGAGGGACGATAATCCGATAATCCATAGGAAGATTTCAAGGATGGAGAAAGCAACCCAAGATGCCAAGGGTACCTTCCAGGCACTAGTCGAATCGAAGGGTCAAGAGACCATCACCATATGGGAGAAGGAAATCAATGGAAAGTGCAAGGGCAAAGCCTAGGAGGAGCTGAGATAGGAAGTAGACTAGATAATGGACCCAGGGACCACACAGGGCAGGGAAACAATCTACCATAAGATGGTAGAGATGGCATGGCGGACAAAGATTTTAATAGTCAAAGTGAGCACAAAAAATAAAGCTGCTAGCCGGAAGGGTAACAAGGCCCAAAAACAATTGCTAAAATAAATCTCGAGTCACCTCAGCATCCTAGACGCCAGTACAAAACTAATTGAAGAGGACCAGAAGAATCAACAGGAGAAGTTGGAGTGAATGACTGCCTAATTCCACTTATACTTGTGCTACGTCCATCATATGGAAATCACACCTCCTGATGGGAATGGAGCACCAACCCAGATCAGGAAGACGCACACAGTAGCCCAGAGGGAGGAGAGCAAGGACAAGGTGAAAGATGGAAATAAGAATCTCATAATCCTGGACTAGCGTCGGGTAGAAAATGATCAGGGAATATTACTGGGTCAGTCTTAATTGTTGTCTTGTGTTTTTTTGGTTTTGTTAGGATTATCTTGTCAAAACTGAATATGATGGGACTGGATCGGTTTCCCAATGTGGCGGTCCAACCATACCCCTATGTTATCTCTAAGAATGCAACTCCGGAACCCCTGGGATGGTTTCCTTTTTGGCAGACCAGGGAGCCCCCTTTTTTTGCATATTAGTCTTTCTTAGTAATATAGATACTCACACTCACTTACAAAAAAAAAAAAAACTTCTCTTTCGAGGTTTCCTATAAAAAGAATAATAGAATGACCAATCCTTGGTATGATAAAGAATGTAAAATTTCTAGGAAAGTCATTAGGGATGCTTCTAATGATTCCTTAAAACTCGATAAGATCAATACATACAAAGCCCTAATTAAAAGGAAAAAAAACACACTATATCAATAAAAGGCAAGAGCAACTTTCACAACTATATAAGCTGGATCCTAAGAAGTTCTGGAGCCAAATTATAAACCGCAATACTAAAGAAAATAATAGGATTCCCTTAAGGGACTGGAATTCCTACCTTAAAAGTATTTACGATTTCCTTAATGACATGGACACCATTCCTATTGTCCCTAGAAAGGAAGACATATTTTCTTTAGATGACATAGAGTTTGGGTCTAAGCAGCTTGCAAATGAGAAAGCTAAGGACATTGAAGGCTACCAAGCTGAAATTTATAAAATCGGAGGGCCAATCCTTATCCCTCACATCCACAAGCTCTTCAATTTAGCATTCAAGTGTGGCTTCCCTAAACCCTGGACACAAAGCCTCATTGTTCCTATTTTTAAAAATGGGGATAGAAACTTCCCTCTAATTATGGGACCATTATGATTAGCCTGATTTTAGCCAAGCTTTATGGAATTATTTTGGAAAAGAAGATTAGCCTTTGCCTAGAAATTCATGGTAAAAGAGCTAAAGGTCAGGCCAAGTTTAGGAGATATCATTCAACTGTGGACCATCTTGTTACCTTTAGGATCATTGCAGAGGAGTTCCAAAATACTAAAACCAATCTTTTTTGTTGTTTTGTTGACTTTAGAAAATCTTTTGACATGGTTCCTAGGAAAAACCTTTGGAATAGGTTGCAAGAGATAAAAGTGCCTCTTGAGTTGAGGGATGCTGCAATAAGGATGTATGATAACATTATTTCTATGTTTAAAAACATCGAGGGTTGATCAAAATATATTAACTACAATATCAGAGTCAAACAAGGTTGTCCCTTGTCCCCTACCCTTTTTGGCATATACATTGACAAGTTAGAAGATTGCTTGGAAAAACTAGGTTGTGTCGGCCCTACTTTCACTGGTATAGTCATCAATCTTCTTCTTTTTTCCGATGATATCGTTCTTATGGAAAGGATTCCCCATGATCTTGAATATCAACTAAGAATCCTCAAGGATTTTTGCTCAAATATGGGTATCATTGTTAATACTGATAAGACTAAGGTCATGATTATTAAATCTAATAAGATCCCTTATGATACCTTCGTATATGAAAACAACAACTTGGAGGAAGTGACTTCATAAAACTATCTTGGAATTGATATTCACCACAAGCTCAATTGGAATTATAGCATTGAGAAAATGATTATTGGGGGGTGGAAAGCTTATTATGGGCTTGAAAACAATTGTAAATCAGTTGATGTTTGGAGTTGGGATAAGAAGAAACTTCTCTTTGAGACTCTTGTTACACTTGTTATTCTTTATGGATGTGAAATCTGGGATTGTAGTATCTCTCTTGAATCCTGGAGAAAGATAGAGAAAATACAAAAGAATTTTATAACCTATAATCTCAAAATTAAATGAAAGACGCCCTATCCCATCCTCCTCTTAGAAACAAGCCTCTCCCCCATTGAGAGCATGGCTATGACTAGATAGCTAATGTATAAGAACAATTTAAACAACATGGAAGACACGAGGCTTCCTAAAATTGCTTCAAAATCGAGTCATAACTGTTGAAATAATGTAACTGCGAAGAGCATTCTTATTATTTTGTTATTGGATTAAATCCCCATTGTGGATTAATCATGTCATTATTATTATTTTTATTATTAGATTAATCCCCATTGAGGATTAATCAAGTCGGTAATTG
>SNQJ01S0212379.1:0-15822 GCA_010110895.2 Picea sitchensis | reverse complement strand
AGTGTAAAAAGTTTAAAGATCATCGTAATTCTCAAAGATTTAAACCACATCTCTGGTGTAATACTCTGGCAAAGCAAATTTGAGGACAAAACGAAAGTGACAATTGACTTAAAAATCAATTTTTTGAGCTATATCTTAATATCAGGACCTTTTTGAATTATTTCAAATTGCTTGAAAAACACAAGTATTAAAATGAATGCTTCCTTTGACAATCGCTCTTTGATAAGAAATATATTGATTCAAAAAGACAGATAAGAAGAAAACTCATTCAAAACAATCAAAGAAAACAAATAACACACAACAAATGAAATCAAATTTTATTAATGGGATTTAAAATCAGAAGTACACAAAATCAAAACAACAAAAGAAAACTTTTCAGGAAACTATTTTGGCCAAAGATACACTTGAGCTTTTGGATCCACTAGCATCTCACTGTAAAATAAAGGAAGAACTAAATGATATAAAATATCATGTGCGAGAAAGTTCTTTTATTAAGATAGTGATGCATGAGATGTTACTTTGACCAAGAATTATTATTAAAAATAAAAGAGACTAAAAGAAAATAGAAAAATCCTTACTAAGATGAGTGCAGTCATACTCGTGGCACCTTGGGTTAGTGTTGAATTAACAGTTCAAATTTACTTATATCTTTACTTTCCATTTAAAATTTTCATGATGATACTATGTTTTTGAAAAGAAATATTCCACGAAAAGCAGAGATAAAAAGATTTAAAGTGGACTTCCTTGACAACATTCATATTATGGTTCTCTTGGTGTACCCACTTGTGTTCATAACTACATTATTACAAAGAGAAACAGTGAGAAAAAAAACTAAAGGAAACCTACTCTAAACTACTAAATATATCAAAACGCTAAGTAAAATCATATTTCTAGTGTAGCCACAAGAGCATCTTCAATCCTGCAAGGCATATAAAGTCAAAAATCAGAATAAAAGAATGTAGTAGTTGCAGATACAAAAGAAATATGTCATGCTTACCTTCTATATATTCATTTAAAAACAAAACAAGCACGACCTTACCATTCCTTTGAACTTCTTGATGTATGAATCCTCCAACCATTATGCAATCTTGTCGTGATATGGGTCATAATGTCATGGAAGAGTGTAAGTAAGTTTGAAAAACTTGTCAATATTATGGGGACCTGACATAACCATTAGCCAAGGACGAAATTCCCCATCCTCCTGGCAATTCTCCAAGTGTTCATCAATTTTTTCACATTGAGGATCTAAAAAAATCATGTCATGCTTACTTCCTATATATTTAGGTAGAAATAAAGCAAGCACAACTTTATCTTTATTATGAAGATTTTTTAGATACGAATCTTCAAGCCATTCTAAGATCCTATCATAAACATTAGGATGAAAATTATGACTTCGATGAAATGGATATATCAATGGGGAACACATCATAAGAGGATTCATGACATCAATTAGATTATTGGTTTGAATGCTTCCTTTGATGAGATTGATCATTTCAAAATGTGAAGCATAAACATTAAAATTCGAACTAATCAAAGAACAAATATGCAATGTAGAATATTTGATCTCCATAAGAATGAGTGCATTGTCTTCTTCAAAAATAAATCGTGTAAAATCATCTTGCAACATGTTTTTTTTCCATGCGAGTGATGAAAGTGAAATAACATCAAATCTGACTTCATAAATGTTATGTTTGGAATTAATTTCACCAAATCTTGGCATATCTAAAAGATCTGATTGTGATGGAAAATAGTAAGATACCATGGGTAAAGTATCATGTCCAACAAAATCTAAGAAGAGATCAAGATATAAAGAGTAAAAGGAATTATAAAAAGAATCTCTTGAGCTATGATATTTAGAAATGGTATTCTCAAGACATTCTTCTTCACTTTCCTTAAAAATTTCACTCTGTTTCGGTGATAACTTCTTCAACATAATATGATCATCTGAATTTGTCTCCTATATGATAGATAATTCAAAAATTTCATGACAAACATCTAATATTTCCTGTGGATAAGGTATGATTTGTGGATGAAGGTTTAAGGTTTCTTCTTCTAATTGTAGATATACATCTCTAATCAGTTTCATTGGAATGTTAGAATGCTTAAGATCATTTTCATCACCTAAGTGTTCTTCAATAACTAAATTTAAGTACTGATTAGAGAAAGAGTTAGACGAATATGGACATTCACCTTGACCCAACATCAAATATTCTTCCATGATGGTCGAGGGCTAAGTATACAATGATTCAGAGGAAAACCCAATTTGGTTGTCAATAAGCACCTTTTCAATAGGTTCTACCTCCCTTGCTTGTTCAAAATTTTTGGATGGATTCCTCTCATCATGTGAACAAAATTCTTCTCTCAATTGAGTGATAGGATTTGTAACCAATTCATCATTCACGATTGAATATGATTGGATGAAAGGGACACAAGCATCATAGAGGAGATTTAGTACAAATTACATGTCATCAATATTAAATTTACAAAGAACATGATGGATTCTTGTTGAAAATCCTTTTGGAGATGAATTGTCATTGATTAGTAAAGTCTGAAATTCTTCACATAATTGATTGTAATTATAATTTTCAAAAGCATCTAAAAATTCATCTACAAACTGAAACCAATCAATAATGTGATATGCTGGAAAAGACTCAAATCAATGTTTAATCCGACCCTTGAAAGTAAAATCAAAGAATCTGCATAAAACCTTTAAATCATAAATATCATGCTTGATGCATTTACAAAAAAAAAATTTAAGATGGTATTTTGCAGACACATTCCCTCCACCATCAAAGGTGAGTTTGGACAAGCGAGAGACTATCTCATTGGGAATATTGGGTAATGAGAAGTGGAAAGCATGTTCCAACACAGTGATTTGGGGAGCCATCAGGAATTAAATACATTCAAAACGAAGACTCTTGTAAGGCCAGCTTGTTAGTATGGCCTGCCTTATAGTGCATTTCAAGATGACACAAAAGAATAATTTATAAATATGGAATTATGAAAGGCTAAGGGGTGAAACATTTAATCATTAAATTTACTTAGCCCTCCTTCTAGCGTCATTTGTTGATAGGCGTAAATGACACACCGTCAACTGGAAGGTTATATCTAGACTGGGGTTGTCTAATTAACGGGTTTAATGGCTCCATTAGCCAACAAAAGTCCTAAAAACAGTAAAATATATAAACTAATCTAAATCTATGATTCTAACAAATGATATATTACTTACTAATGTTTATTAAAAAGAAACGTAATGTATCCCGAACTGTAATGTATCCTGAACCGAAATGTACCACGAACATAGCGAAGTATCCTTTTAGCTTCTTTCCAATGGATTTCATGGGGTGTTTGCATGTATCAGGCAACAAGACCAACAACAAAGGAAAGATCAGGACGGGTATGAGTCAAGTATAAGAGGCTACCAACTAACTGACGTTACAGAGTGGAATCAACTTCGGGAGAAGTACACGTGGCATAAAGATTGACTCCAGACTGGAAGGGAGAAGGGCTTGGTTTAAAATCATCCATGTGAAAGCGACGAAGAAGGTCACAAGCATACTTAGACTGGGAAAGAAAAATTCCTTCATTGGTTTGCAAAACTTGGAGGCCAAGGAAATAGTGCAAAAAACCCATGTCTTTCATTTCAAATTTCTTCTTAAGGTTGGTTTTCACATGGTTTAAAAGTTTTGAGTCACTACCAGTAAGGATAAGATCATCAACATAAAGGACAAGGATTATGAGATGGCTTCCTACTTTCTTGGTATAGACATTAGGATCAGAATGGAATCTAGAGAATCGATGGCAATGACTATCATTTTAGCGCCTGCCAAATTTCGGGGAGCTTGCTTGACCTATAAAGAGATTTTGTGGGAGGCGATGAATAGGAGCTAGAAACCATTCTAGACATAGCGGAGGTTGTTCATGTAGTTATTCTTGCAAATATCCGTGTAAGAAGGCAGATTTAACATCCATTCGATGGACCTCCCATTTATATGTGGTGAGGCCAAAAAGGGCAAGAACAAGGCAAATGGAATTCATTTTTACTACCCTATGGGGAAAAGGTTTCATTATAGTCAATTCATGTGTGGGGAAAATGTTGGCAATAACGAAGGAGCTATTGTCTTTCAACGCACGATTACCGGTTATAGCAGACCCATTTGCATCTAACAAGTTTTCTTCCGGAAGAGGTACAAGATCCCAAGTATCGTTTTCATTAAAGAACGATACTCATCATTCGTGATGTCCCAATGCGGATGACACGAGAAATACGCAAATGTCTACGGATCATGAGTTTCTGAAACTTGAGCCAAAGAGAGGCTCATTGGAACTATGAATGAGCGTGTCCGACTGACACGGTCACGAGGATCATAGCGCTTCTCGTGTTCAACGGTCCCATCAAGGAAGCGATGGGTTGGTGTTGGTTAGGGTTCAAGGAGACTCATCTGGAGGAGGGTGATCGGAAGGAAGTGTATTTTCATCCTCACTATCATAATAAACCATGTCATAAGAAGGCACAAATGCCAAAAAATGGCTTGCAAGCCGAAGAAGGAAAAAACGTTGAATTAGGCTCGCAGGCCAGAGATTTTCATCAAATTTAACATCTCTTCTAATAATTTCATTCGAATGAGATTGAATAAATCTAACCTTTGACATTTTTGGAATAACCAACAAATATACACTTCTCTCACTTTTAGGATGCAATGATTCCCTTTTTCTCATGGGGAATGTGAGCCAATACTATCTTGTAAATACACATAAATGACTTACATTTGGTTTAATTTTAGTCCAACTTCTTCCGATGTTACACAAGAGCCTTTGTGGAGTGCGGTTGACTATGTAATTTTCACACGAGTTGATTGCTTACGCCCAATACTTTAGACATAATCCCTTAGATTGGATCGCCACAATTAGCCATTTATTTTAATGTGTAGTTTTCTCTCACCAACACCATTTTGTTGTGGTGTATATGGAAGCAGTGTGTTGCATTTGGATGCCATTAGTGCGGTAAATTGTAAATTATTGTTCACATATTAGCCTCCACTATATGTTCTTAACTTTTGGTGATGTCAGATTACTTTTTTACAAAGGCCTTGTAGGCCAAAACTTGTCAAAAAATTTTCTCTTAAGTTTTAGAAGTAAACCAAGAAGTGCGTCTAGAAAAATCATCAATGAAAGTTAAAATGCACCCTGTCAAAAGGAAGGAGAAGAAAGTGGACCACACAAATCCCTGTGAACAAGTTGTAAAGGGCACGAGGCATGCCAAGAAGCACGTTTATCAAAACTATCCCAATGATTGTCGAGAACAAGCTGGCACAAACACCATCCTACTTAGGTGAAAGTTGATATCTTGATAGAAGGTTACAAGAGATTTGGAACACATAATACATCGTGGAAATGACCATTATCTACACGAATTATTCCAAATCCTACAACACTAAGAGATCCTATCATCACCAACAAATAATATTTTCTTGGTGTTACATTCATTTAGAGCAAAAATATGTCTTTATCCTTAGCCATATGATGGATACTCTTGAATCAATAATCCACTCACATCAAAGAACAAGTATAGAGATTGTGTGAAGGAGGAAACCAAAGAGTAGAAATTACATGTCCTTGGAAAGAAGAGAAGGGTATTGATGTTTTGTTTCTTTATCGTTGCTTCTAAGGCTGCCAGCTTCTTATTTGGACTCATCATGACCATCTTTATCACAAAGTTGCAATGTCTACTGTTATTCTTACTTTTATATTTTCTCCTTTTTTCCACATTAGGAGCGGAAGTTGTCGGCGGGTTGGGATACTGTTGTTTGTTGTTGTATGAGGGATGTTGCTTCTTGGGATAGCAGGTTATATTTTTTCTGGGCAACTAAGGCTTTGTTGGAGGTGCAGTGTTGATCACTCAAGTTGTACTGCAGCTGCTTCCTCTCTCTAATCCTTGAGAGCACTAGGGACTTAAGAGTGGGTTTTCATAAGCTTTCCCTAGAGCCTCTCTCATGGCATAAGGTAGATATAAACATAGAATATGCACTACCTAGCTTAGAAAAATAATATATATACAACGCTCTTCCTCCATTTTTATCTTACATTCTTCACATAAAAATTTTGAGTGTTTTAAACTTATAGATAGTCTCCAATGAGAAAGATCACTTGGACTCAAGGTCGGTGTTTGATTTTTTTCTAAGCGTTATTTCGAATAATATTGAGTTTTCAAAAATAGATTCAATGGTGTTCCAAGCTTCTTCAAGGTCATCAATTCCTTGAAGATTGTTTTTATAAATCATGAGAGATAGACATTATGATTAGTCCGTGCTTGATCATTCCCTATTATCCCATTTTCTTTCTTATCATCGTATCGGTGGGTGTTTTCATTCTCAAGGTAATCGATTACATGCCTTTACTGTAATAAATCTTCCATATGGATTTCCATTGGAAGTAGTTGCTCATAGAAAAGACATTGCTTGTAGAAACCATATTAAATATGGAGATAATGGATTTAAAAACTGAAATAATGATCTTGATGGAAAGATCTTGAAAAGTTATCTTGAGTTCGAAAAACAACAGCGGGACTTCCGATGTTAGCGTTATGCCCCTTTTAAAAAAAGGTATACACAGTAACCAAATAACCATTGATAGTGTAAGCTACTTTATGAAGTGATCCACTTTTATAAGAAGTGGAGATCACTTTACAATGAAGTTACCTTATAGCAGAGAAAGTTGCATACCAAATAAATAACTCTAAAAATGAAAATATAAAAGCTACTTATAGTGATTCACTTTTTATACTTGGTGAAATGCACTTTACAATTTTAGCATGAACTTTTCAAAAGAAGTAACAAAGAGAGACTTGAACTCAAGACCACTTATATGGAAAGTTTAAATAAATGGTCTAGAAAAACATATTGTAATGTTAGGAAGGAGGGATTAGAGGTTGTTGTTGTTGTTTAAGACAGCCTTGGAGAGGCTCTAAAAATGTATTATTTTCCTACAAGAAGAAAGATACAAGCTTCTGATGACAACAAAGGGTTCTTAGATCTAGGTTAGCTTACGGAAGATGCACCTTCCTATCTTTTTGATTTTACAAATCATGATTATTAAGGGAAAATATAATATGCATATCTAAAGAGTAGCAGCTTGAGTAAAAATACAAACAAAATAAAATCAAAATAGAACTTTGCAAAAATTTAAAATGTGTATTCAAACTTTATACCTCAGGATGTCTGTATTAATGGTGTTATCTTAGACAGCGGAAACCTTACCCAGTGAAAAAATTCTGAATATAGCAGTGATGTAGATACAATGGAACAGTCCTGTATTATAAATGTATGAAAATGCTAGAAAATGGAGATGAGGAAGCTTCGGCTTTTAAAGTCTCGATCTAGCAGACGGGTCTTCAAAAGACTCACGATACCATGTTTGACAACAATTTATTCCAACATGGGAGAAAACCGGTAACCACTCACATAACGAGGATCAAATATCAACACACGATGTTTTCACATGGTAAAACCCCTACGGAAACATCCACGGCACCAACCAAGCGTATTACACTTGGAGCCAGTTTATTAGTAAAGAAAATGTTATAGGGAGATTTTACAATAGAGTTTCTCACAATTGATCGCCGAATGACCCTCCATCCTCTTTAAATAGATATCATGGACCAATGGTGTTAAGCCACGGATCAATGGCCATTAATATCGGAGAATATGAATCGTCGGATCACTCTATGTAGGGAACATATAAAGTGATCAGTTCTAACTACAAATGCATACTAATTGCATACTAAAGAAACACAATAAAAAAAAAAAAAACACTTTTACCTAATGACACAATATGCCAAGTAGATCTTACTAACTCTAAGTGTCTAAATATCTAACATGTCGAACAACGACTATGACACTTATGCATGGCAATGACAATATAGCCATTATTGGGGACATTACCAACCATTATTAATGATACGAGATACCGTTAGAAAGGGTATGGTCGGAACCTACGCCATCACAGCACCACGTGGACCTGCACGTCATTAGCGAACATAACTTGATTTAATGAAGGTTAACCCGTTTGCAATGTAGATCTATTAGCATGAGTTACCTATTTATCCCATCCGCCATGCACCAAGAACATTTTTTTCCAACCAAGAGTTTGAGCCCACAAACTAAGTCGATTTTCCGATTGATCATTGCGCTCTTGCTTCCTATCTCATTATTGTGTCTAAGTTACCCTCTAAACTGAGAATTGTTAACCTACAGTGTATGTGGGATGAGTTGAGCCTTGAAGAGGAGAATTTGTTGAAGAAAGTTTGATGGAACCTCTGACTAAAGAATTTGTCGCCGATGTCTATAGGTGTAGAAGCATCTTCGACGAGAGGAATGCCAACCTCTTAGATCAGCACTTCTCATGGAGCCGAACCATCCCAACCATTAGATGAAAAGAAACCAAGCACAAGGATGATCTAGCGAATGCCAAATTGATCCCAATATTAGCCACCTACATACCACCTCTGAGAAACGCAGTAAATTGAGACAATGTACCTAGATATTTTGAATAAACCGGTTACGGTACCTACCGAAGGGATACACGGTTGGCGGAACCAAAATGCGGCATTGAAGTTTAGTGACTTCAGCTTCGGAGATGTAAAGTCTATAAAATGCTTTCCCCACATAAGTACTTGACGAGAACTAAGGGGAAGAATTCGAAGATAAACCCCAAGTCGTGGACTATGAACCTATTACGGTCCACTATTGGCAATCATGAAGATTCCCACTTTGGTAGACACCGGGAAGTCAATGCAGTAATCCAAGATGTTACTTTTGTTTGTCCTTGGCAGCTATTTTTCTAAATGATGCGGTATAACAATTGATGTAATGATTAATGTTGAGATCCGCGGGGTTGGTATACAGGGCGTGTCCACAAGGATTTTACGATTCCATGGATCATGCTCTAGCATAACAGATCAAGGACACTTATGGCGATGTCGATAAGGGAGCAGCAAGGCTACAAGGTAACTTCTATCTAGAGTGGCACAATGTGCCTACCGCTGATTAGGAAGTTGGTAAGAAAGAGCAGGAAACCTACAAGTCACCGGTTTTGGTTGACCACCAGCGGGGAAGTGCAGCGGAGCCTTGAGATGGAGTGGCGAAGTACGGTGAACCGGTTAGAACTGACTACATGAAACTTATAGGATCAGGATATATGAATTTCATTTTAATTTGGTTCTTGATCGCCTTATCTTTTCACGAGATGCTAGAGTGCGACCTTCACGTAACCATTTGAAGCTGACGTGAAGTTGATTTTCTTTGTGGTATTCAGCGATATAATAGCGGTGGCAACACAATATTGTTTTCGCCTACCTACAATCGGTGAATATCCATCGGTCCCGAGCCTTACTGACTCGAACAATCTACACAGTCCGGAGCCTTTGATGAAGTTCCAACCTTGGTCGACATTTATTTACATCAACATTAGCAAGCGAACACAAGCAACAATAGCTGCTCGATAGCGAAACAACACGAGGATACACCCGGTCGCGGAAGGACAAATAAGTCACGAAGAGGTCAAGTTAGAGCGGTGCATCCGTGAAAGAGCGCTACCATATCACCGAGGAAGGTGATATGGCCGAAGAGTTAGATGACAAAGAAGAATTCGTCACGAAGTAAGGAGATGAGTTGATCCCGAAGAAGAGGAAAGGTTCACCTCAAAAACCTTCATCCCGAAAGAAATCAAAAGCCACCATGACCAGCATGCGGTGTCTCACCTGCCTCCGATGATTTTGACTTCCTCATAGCAGCCTTGCAAAATGTTTTGCTAGAAATAGAAGAGAAACAAGAGCAAGAAATAGGATATGTATGATCAAATTGAGATTGAAATCTAAGAGGGGTACATGACCCCAGGTCCAATAGTCTAGTCTCCATTGTGCTCGGAGAACTAGAATTGGAAGATGAGAGAACCCAACTCCACCACCTAGACGATACGGTCAAAGCTTCGCCCGGCCGAAACACGGAAGAAAGCGAGAGAAAACCACCAGGGCTTTGACACAGAAGGAGTACTCATAGAAAAATGTAGTTTTGTAGAATAGGAAAATCTTGCTCTCAAGTGAAGTTTGATGAAGAAAAAAGCACCTTCTGACAAGAAAGGAGCGGTTAACTGCGAGCTTCAGTAAAGAAGCGGTCAACGAGCACTTCACTGTGACGATCTTCCATCAAAGCCGAACCGATTACATAGTAGGTGAACGGGTCCTGCAAAATCCATCAGCGGCCACAACAACGCCCAGCGATTTGGAGCTACGCGTACGATACCCCACAAGATTAAAGAACCAAAGAAGAAACCACGAGACACGGTTGAAAGGCTAAAAGCTCTTACCACAGATGTAAGAAACTCGCGATCCCGATTACCCAAACCTATGAACAACTGCCAGAAGAACCACAAAGGCGAAGGCGCGAATTACCGCAGCTCAAGAGAGGTGAAATTATCAAAGAAAAAGAATAAATACAATTGAAGCCCACAACCGACTATGGAAGAATGAAGGCGATCCCAATAGCGGCCGGACCGTACGACGGTCACTATCCATATCATAGTTATGTAAGTAACTCAGAGGATCCAACCCGTACAAGAAAAGGCTTACCAATTGTTTACGAGGTAGAAGGCCAAGGAGTAGAACTGGAGAAAGTCATCATTGTAGTTGAACAACGCATAAAGGGACTTGTTAACGAAGTTGTTATCCAAGATTCCATTGAGCATGAGGCCATGGGACAACAACAAGTCAAAGCAACTCCGGCCAAGCTCGAGGCTTTTGAAGCCCGAACTAGTGTCGGACCAAGAAATTGTTTCGAGACGAGTCCACGCGAGGTGAGTGTTAGCAGGGGAGCTTGTTGGCCCTTGACCAATTTTGAGAGTTCTTGGTCATGTTTGACCATTTTTTTTTTTTTTTTTTTTGCTCTGATACCATATGTAGAACCCGTCCATGGGATGCTAAGCAATTAACTATTTATTTAAATACTTACACATTAACAACTTTGTTTAGCATTATTTCATTGATTTTTATTTATTTACACATTTTATTCTACATCTTCGATGATCTAATAACATGATGAAATAGAGTAGGCTAACTTTAAGAGTTAAGAACTTAAAACATATAAGTATACCCAAAATATCAATAACAAAATGTCTTTGAAAATATCTCCTTAGTTTGTCGAAGCTCATGGGTTGTAATGTAGTCACAGGCTTCCAGGTATTCTTTTCCGCTTGCCGAGTGAAACAATGGAATCCTCCTTGCAAACTAGGAGCCTAGCCGACTTCTAGCTCCAAGAAACCTTTGGGTTTCTTGGCCCTCCATGCCTGTGAGTCCAAGAACAACAAAGCACAAATGCTCAAAGAAAACTATCACAAAAGGTATCTTCCAAAAAAATTTCACAACCTCTCCATCCCCTCTTCCCTACTTCTTCTCCCTATTTGTCAATTTTCCATACACACTTTATCAACCCCTCATTACTATCTACATCAACCTTCCATATATAGATATTTTGGGAAAATATTAAAAAATAAAACTAAATATAAATGACTTGCATTAAACAACAATAAATAGGTTGTTATTCTCATGTAGACAAATGTTATTTGATATTTTCCTCCCAAGTAACATAACATCCCTGCTCATTTAATTCATCACACCCACCATCTATCAAAGTCAAAGAGGAATTATTTAATGCTTCTAGATATTTGTATACAATATAATTTACATATTCAATAAACATTCAATTAAATAGTTAATGAATTGCTTTAATAGTGTACATTAATTACTTATACTAATGTACATGGGTGGGGTATATTGATATGGCATTAATGGACACATATCTCATGCATGTACTAAGAATAAATCATTGCCTCTGGTGTAGTTCCTATATATGATCACCAAGACATGTGGGACAACTATCAAACAATGCATCATTTAATAATCTTAATGAATTGAATTACACCAATTCATCAATATCATTAATCACATAAAATTTCAATAGAATCAAGGGTTTTAAACATAGTGGGAACCAAATTGAGTAAACAATAGTGGCATCCCTAATCCCAAATCAGTATTATTAACATCGAAGCATCCTTCCTTCTAACCTACTTCCATCTTCTGCATCCTATCCCACCATACGATTTGGACTAAGATGGGCGTTAATATCGACTAACTCGAGGATAGAACCCATGGCGGAAGTGTCATACATCTCGATAGCTTCCCAATGGGAAGTAGTATTAGTCATCCCACATCTAGGGGGCGTGACTTCACACATCCCTCCGAAACCTAGAGTTGTGGAAGGGCTGCGTGAAATCACGCTCCCCCTTCCTCTCATAGAACCAGGGTCCAACACCCTATATCGAGCCATACATGCAACTATTGTTCTTAAGTCCGATCGTAAACATCCACTCTAGGTAGGTTATTGCATCTGTCAAAACCACACACTTACCATAGATCATGAAGTAATATTTGAATCATAAATTAAAGAGTAGAAATATGCAACATAGCACATACACAATATCTTCTTGATGTCTACGACATCCCTGTTACCTCAATACTATATTCATTTGGCTATCACATAACACATCAACTTGTAGGTTAGTTCAACAATAACACATATTGATGCAGATACATCATAAATCTATATAAGAATCCATATTTACATCGACACTCAATTAAGAAATGTATTCCTATTTACATCATGCATTGCATCTATTATACATTGTCCCACAACATAACTTGAATTGGTATACATGTACGAACTTACCCATTTTAATTTTCATGTTCAAATAATCAAATAACTATCTTTGTCATGAGCATATATCATGTGTGGCTGCTACAATGAGTGTTAGGTCCCTAGGGTACATCTCAATGTCTAACCAAGTCTGACTGACTCCAAACAAATGATAAACATTGAATTATTAAGATTAGCAAACAACAATGTTCTAACTACCTAAGGTCAAATATGGGGCATTCTGAGGCAGATCGGGATCTATTAGGTCCTTTTGGAATTTGGGGAATCATAGGGTTATGGGAATTTTAGCCCTTAGGTTTGCAAACCTATTTTATGTATATAAATAGATGTCTAGAATGTAGAAGAAGAAGATACACATCTATGTGATTTTGTGCTAAGTGCAAGTGTGGTTTCGCATCTGGTAGGGGCTGCAGGCTAAGTGCAAGTGGTTTATGCTCGGTGTGAAGGCTTTGTGTGTTTGTGCATGGAAAGAAAGATCTAGCCCAGTTGTTATCTTACTCCTATCACGGTGGGGTTTGAGCCTCTGTGCATGTAACCTAATGAAGAATCTAATAAATCTTATGTCCTATGCGGAGTAGGGTTTTGAGGCCTTGTGCATGTCACCTATTGAAGAATCTAATAAAGAAGAAGAGTTGGTGGACATAGCCCCAGGGTGGGGGTGAACCACGTATATGATGTGTTGTTATGCTTTGTGCGATGTGTTGGTGTATTTATTTGTTATTTGCTAAAGTGCTTGATATAGATAGACAGATAGATCTGTTTGTTCTTTGTGCTTATGATGAATCTGAATGCTATATCTGACATAGGTGAATGTGTTTAGTTCTTGAATTGCTAGATCTGATCCATTTATTTATGCCAAGTGCTTAAATACATTAGATCAGGGTGAATGTTGTGATGCTATGTTTTCTCTGCGAAGTAGATATTGGTTAAATAATGATGAACTAACAATGCTAAGTGCTCTATCAAGTATTATAATCATAGATATGTGTCCTAGCTAAGGTTGCAGACACCTGAGTCCTGCAACCACCCCTACCTCTACCTCAGGTGAGACTTCATCTACTTCACAGGTGTTGCTGAAAGGGCATGTAGTTAGGGTTTTGTTGGTGCGTTGTTGGTGCGTTGAACCCTGGGTATGCCCATGTGCCAACATGGGGCTATGATTAGTGAGACCAAGGGGTTGGTGAAAGAAACATTGAGAGGTCTAAGAAAGGAGAAGGAAGCTCGAGAGGAGGTGATTGAACAAACAACCACATCTGATCCTGACAATTCTCTAAGCAAACAACAATTAATAGTGAATATTGGGAAGTTGAAAAAATAGAATGAGAAGCTGAAACAAGAAGTTACAGAGTACCAAGTGTTGGATAGGCACATTAAGGTAGAGAATGAACAATTAAAAGAATGTAACCTAAGGTTATAGGATGCACAAGAGGAGGTCTTTGCTAAACTCAAGAAATTTTTACGTTTGATCCAATACACTAGGGTAATATTTTAAAACCATTTGATAATTGTCTTTAGATCTTGGTAATAATGGCTCACCTTCTTTATAAGGGATGTTGTATAGATGATAGTTAGTAATGAAGAAAGTAACAACCAGAGAATGATACATGTTGTCATGTTAAACGAAATGTTGAACTGTTGATTCAATCGATAAGTTGAAGGAATACAAATGATCTTTTGTGTAATTCATGAGCATGAGTTAAGCGTTTTAGTCTGTTATCTCTTTAGAGGTACCTTATTGGTTCGGCAAGGGCCTACCGCCCCAACCAAGGTAAACCTCCCTGTACATGTCTTTGTGTGTTGTAAGTCAATTGTGTGAGTGTGAACATTTAATAGTTGTGTGTTGTAAATGATTTTAAATGCATTTTAAGTTTAGTACAAGGTTATTTGATTTTGAATCAGTGTGAGTAAATGATTAGACATTGAACAGAGTAGATAGTTCCATTTCCATTTCTACAGATTAATATTTAATTGATAAGAGTTTGATAAATGCGTGGGATTGTTAAGAAAGTGAATGTTATTGTTTTGAGTTTATAATTGTGGTGTTCATAGTAGGTACATGAACCATAAGATTTCATCTCTCACCTTCATGTTCCATATAATGAAGTCTCTCAATCATATTGATTGTTTCATGTATTAAAGAAGGTTTGATTGGAATTAATAGAGTTATGATTGATTTCTTCTAAGAGTGAATAAAGTGGATTGTTGATTATTGTTTTAATTGCTACAGGGAACAAGATCTTAAGTTCATCTCTTCATTTCACGAGCCTGTAATGAACAGACTTGTCACCTAAGCAAGAGCCTTTTTAATTGAGTGTTTATTTGAGAGTTTTATTATCAGTCTTGTCTTTTGAGTTTAAAGTTGTGTGAAGCATTCAAATATTTTAGAAACAGAGTGTTATGTTATTAATTATTTTTTGATTGAGCTAGATACAACAAACATAGATAGTTTACCTGTTTTCAAAAAATATAGTGTAACTTTTGATTACGAATCTCGGATTGACATATAAATGAGTGTAATATACTAAGCATATTTATACACCAACATCACTTCTCCTCAATCCTTATAACCCAAGAAGAGAATATATGTATACCATCTCATTAATGGAGTATTGTTTATAAAGAACTATGATACTATTTTTCTAAGATGTCTTAAAAAACCTGATGCAGATAAGGTATTGGTCCAACTACATGATGGACCAGCCAAAGGAAATTTTGGTGGAGAAACAATTGCTCCCAAAATTCTTGGGGCTAGTTACTTTTGTCCTAACTTATTCAAATATGCTTATTCATATGATAGAAAATGTAAACTCTATCATACATCTTCGGGGAGAGAAAAGAAACCTACTTTTCCATTGCAACCAGTTGAATTTGAAGGTACATTTAAACAATGGGGATTAGATATTATTGAGGATATCAATCCCAATTATACAGAACTTCACAAATATATTCTCAGTGCAGCTGATTATTTTACACGGTGGACGGAAGCCATTTCTCTCAAGAAAGTTAATGAAGATTAGATTATCTCTTTACTTAATCTATTCATAATTTCCAAGTTTAG